>MU187433.1:12827-24695 GCA_016904865.1 Pissodes strobi | reverse complement strand
TAATAATAATAATAATAATAATAATAATAATAATAATAATAATAATAATAATAATAATAATAATAATAGTAATGATAATAGGTCAATTATTAAATCTATATGGATAACTTAAAACTTATGGGAGCTATTAAAAGCCAGCTGGAGCAAATGTTAAAAATTTTAGAGCAATTCTCCATGGATATTGGAATGCAGCTTGGACTGGGAAAGCGTCGTACAGTGAACATCGTACAAGGTAAAATATGTCCATATCACTTTGAACTTAGGGACGGTCAGAACATCGAGGCAATGAAGGGGATGAATTTTACAAGTTCCTTGGAATGAGCAATAGCACATGGCGCAATGAAAGGTGAATTAACAGAAGAATTTACTGGAAGGATAAAACGTTTGGCAAAAACTCAACTTAACAGAAAAAATGTCTGCAAGGCTATCAATACTTATGCCGTCTCAGTTATTGGATACTTGTTTGGATTGGTACCATGGACCGGCACTGACAGTGAAAATCTCCAGCGGAAAACAAGAACCTTACTTACAAGAGCACACAAATGCCATCCGAGGAGCACAGTAGAGCGAACAACCGTGCCAAGACATCTAGGTGGAAGAGGTCCAGCGGATCTACGCAAACAATTGGATTGGCAAATAAATAATTTGCCCAATTATTTGCACAGGAAAGCGAATTCGTCCGAAGTTCATAGGGCAGTTTGTAACGTAGATCACTCTACGCCACTGCTTTTAAAAGGACACCAGGTCAAGACCGCCATTATACCGACGTTGAGAAAATACGAGTGTAGAAGAAAAAGCCCTTACATGGGAGGCATGCACATGAGGCTATCCAGGATCACGTCGACAATACAGCGTTGAACTATTGGTTAGTTTCAGGACAAATATTTCCCGAAACCGTGAGCTTTCTGCTGGCTATTCAAGATCCCACCAGAAACTATCTCAAATAGATTATTGGAGATGCTTCGGTAGCGGATGATTGGTGTCGATATGGCTGTCAAACCACTGAGACCATCGAGCATATTACAGCAGGATGCCAAACGTTCGCAGCAACAAAATATAAAGTCAGGCATGATGCAATTGCGAAGATAATCCATGAGAAACTAGCAAACAAGCTCTTGCTGCTGCATTGTGCTTACTGATCAGACGGCGACCCACAATAGACCGGACATCATTGTCGTAGATAAGCGGGCCAAGGAAGCCACATATCAAGATTTACAAGAGAAAATCCGGCAACAATGGGTAATAGAGAGTAAGAATGGTGCCAATCATTGTGTTATCAACAGGACGCATTCCAATGAACCTGTTAACTCGTATTGAGCAAATATATCTTCAAATTGATGCAGAAATCAGTACGAGCAAACGAAGAACCAACAAATATAAAAGCACCAAAACAAGCAGAAGTTGAACAATACTGGAAGTCATTATGGTCAGAACCAGTGGAACACAAGAATAGTGAGTGGATCAAAACAGAGCAAAAAAGAACAGAGACAGTGGAACCAATGATGCCATATGAAATAACGATAGATGAATTAAGAATCATACTGAAGAAGCAGCCAAACTGGAAGGCGCCAGGACCAGATAAAATCTATAATTATTTCTGGAAATATCTTACTTCACTACATGGAAAAATGGCACAAATAATTCAACATGTAATTACCCATCCAACAGAGGTTCCACCATCCTTAACACATGGCATAATATATCTCAAACCTAAGAACGAAAATACACACGATCCTAAAAACTACAGACCCATCGCATGCCTTAATACTATATACAAAATTATCACAAAAACAATAGCAGAAAAGGTAACAAAACATATCACAGAGCAAAAAATCGAACACGAAGAGCAGAAAGGGTGTACAAAAGGCTGCAAAGAGCAGCTCATAATAGACAGGGTGATAACGAGACAAGCAGAAGCAAAAGGCAGAAACATAGCTGTTGCCTGGATAGATTACCAAAAAGCTTATGATTCCGTTCCTCATACATGGTTGCTCCACATTTTAAAAAATCTATAAAATCGATCAGAACATCATACGCTTCCTTAAAGAAACAATGAAAAATTGGGAAACAAAATTAATACTCACCCTACCCCACACAGACCTAGAAACTAATAACATAAAAATAAGAAGATGAATCTTCCAGGGAGACACATGGAGCCCAAAATGGTTTATCCTAGCTCTCAACCCACTAAGCAGCCTTTTAAAGTCGATAAATATTGGATACAGCCCAACAAAAGATTACAAAATATCACACCTGTTCTACGTGGACGATCTAAAGTTATATGCTCCGGACTAAATCAACTATCCTCGCTATTGGAAACCACTACTAAGTTCTCTAAGGACATACGAACGAACTTCGGACTAGATAAATGCACATCAGTTATAGCAAAAAAAGGTAAAACAACGGAAACTAACAACATAAAGCTTTTAATAAATAACATAACATTCCCTACACTACCTAGCAAAGAAACATACAAATACTTAGGAGTAAACGAAACACTTACACATAAAACGAAAGAAATGAAAGAAAACATAGAAAACAAATACAAGAACAGGCTAAGAAGAATCATGCACACCCAACTCAACGCAAAAAATAAAATTAAGGCTATAAATACCTGGGCAATACCCATACTAACCTACTCATTCGGAGTCATACAATGGACCTTAACGGACGTACAAGCACTAGACAGAGTAACAAGAAAAATCCTAACGGATAATAGAGCCCTACATCCTAACTCGGCTGTTGAAAGATTTTATCTACGTAGGAAACAAGGAGGACGAGGCCTAATCAACATCGAACTAACACATAACATTCAAATACATAGTTTACACAGATACTTCAACATGAAGGCAACACAGTCACCACTACACGCGTCTATCAAACAAGCAGACAAAAAATACACACCACTCAGCACACACACACAAATGCAACAAATAGACAAGAAAACATTCCTCACAAACATCACACAGACATGGAACAGCAAAAAACTGCATGGCAAATTCAAGAACGATCTAGATAAACAACATCAGCTGTCAACCAAGTGGATCGAACTCGGACACCTGTACAGTGAAACAGAAGGATTCATGTTCTCCATACAGGACCAAGTTGTGCCGACAAAAAATTACCAAAAGTACATAACAAAAACTAACATAGAAAACGATAACTGTAGAGTGTGTAAATGCATGCCCGAAACGATACAACACATAACATCAGGATGTTCTATCCTAGCACAAACAGAATACCTAAACAGGCACAATCTGACAACCAGAATTACAAAATATACTGGGACCGAGGAATTATAACTGATAAAACAATTATAAACACTAGACCAGATATAACAGTTATAGACAAAATTAACAAAATCACAATATTAATAGATATTGCACACCCCTGGACCACAACATACAGAGAAAATACGAAAATACACGGACCTAGCTGAGGAAATAAAATCAATGTGGAAAATGGAAGAAGTCCTCATCCTCCCCGTAGTCATCTCAGTCACAGGCCTCATATCACCGGAGTTACCCGCAGGATTCACGAAACATAATCTTCCACATCAACTAACAATAGACATGCAAAAATCAGTGATCCTAGAAACATGTCGGATAGTCAGGAAAATCCTAAAATAAGTCAACAAGGTGTAAGTTTTGCGAAAGCCCTCACTACCTTTTACCACATATGTAAATGTGAGACTAAACAAAGAAAGAAATAATAATAATAATAATAATAGTAATAATAATAATATTGTAGCTGACATTTAAAGAACTCTTTCTGAATAAACTTTACAAGGTTTCTAAAAAGTTTATGCCTAAACAATTTTTAAAATCAATTGTTTAAATCTTGTATCTATAAATTCTATTGCGGATTATATTTAGTGCATGGCAAGGTTATGCGAGATGGATGGAAATAATTTGTCATCAAGCATAAATGGTAGCTTGATGAGTTTATTTATTAGCAAACCTAGAAGTCCATCATAACATATAGCGCTCAAAGCATCTATTAGAATTTTAATACGTTCGTCCTCAGTCCTCAGCTATAGACATAATCAGGTCATACAGCAATACCATTTTTTTAAAATTACGACGGGCTGTATAATTGTTTTTCTCAGCATACCTGAACTTCAATTTATATTAAACTGGTCTGTCGTCATTAAATAATAATTCTGGAATCAATTGCTTCCATGTCAAGGTAATGTCTATTATAATTGTATAGTTAAATCTAACAATCAATTTGTCACCTATCTTTTTTATTTAAATTAAATATTCTGTGATTCCTTCATCTCTTGACATTCAGGATACAACCACCACCCTCGTTGGCTACTTTAGAAACCGTAGATATCTCGTCTTTCAAATGCTCTTCATTAACCTATTAAGCTTAACATTTCCTCAGTTATCCATTATTGCTTTTCCGGCCCTTTTTAATGCTTAAGAGACTTTAATACGTGAATTTGTAACACATTGCCTCATGGATATTCAAGCATCATTCATGTCCTCCGAGAAGTTGATGTTATTCAAGCCTTGTCTTAGTGGTTTATATTCTATAATTTTCATATTGGAGTCTTAGATGATGTTTTCCTTTCAACCTTCTAAGTTATACTTTTATCACTCTAATGAGGCACTTCTTTATGAATTTTATATCGTTAGGTAGCCTAATATAAGTCATATTTGCCCTATTAAAGCCTAACGCAAAACTTGATATTACACAAGTTCCTTATCATATTGCAAACCGCAAAACTCCTCTGCGAGCAACGTTTTCATTTTGTACAGCATACATTTGTAGATTGTTTGGTTTGGAAACTATTCATGGTGTGTACTCGTAAAGAGTAAATATGCTTTTTTTTTTATTATACTGAAATTTAAGAGTGATTCAAGCTTTTTTATTAACTTCCTATTGTGTTTATTATATACTTTTATTGTTATTAAATATAAAACTTTGTTTTCATGATAAAATATTAAATTTTTGTACTTGCTCCTTATATGAAATGCAACGCTTATATCTGCACTGAATTTATTTATTCGTTTTAGATTATCAGTCTAGGAGACGGCAGAAATCATCAGAGTTCTGCGATGACTTTGAGCCCACTGATGCTGTACAGAAGGTATTTATTGCACCTTCTGAGACTCGAGATTTATCTGATGAAGATTCGGAAGGCAACTTGCAGCGAATCAGGATATCGTCACGGAAAGTGGCGCAAGAAGAAGACACTTCTGTGCGGATGAAGACGACGATATGCCGGAGGATGTGTCCTTATCATTACTTGTAAGTAGAGGAAGGCCTAAAAGTGGCAAACTTTATGTGTAAAAAAAGAATGTAAACTTAGATTTCGTGGGTAAAGGGCTGAATACTTTATTACGGATGACATAATGGATTTCTTTCTAGAGGAATTATTCAAATACGCTACTTTCAAGAAATGTTCTAATCCTAATATTACGCATGACAAAATAAAATGTTGCGTTGCAATACTACTTTATATCTGGATACGACCTCAAGCTATCAAAAAGGAGCTAATGAGACTTTGGTGAAGATTTAAGGAATATTGCTGTTCAAAAAGCTATTCGACGGGACATATTTATTGAAATAATAAAGTGTGTACACTGTACAAATAATCTAACACTTGATCCCACGGATAAGATGTCTAAACTTCGACGATTTATGAATAACATAAAATTTAATTTAGTTGGGACCAGCCTCACAAACTTCCTATGAGAAATCATAATAGAAATTCTAAAACTGGTTATTTGACAAATTTCGAAGTCTATCAAGGAGCAATACTAAACACAAAAAAGATCATCAAAAAGAATTTGGAAACACTGCAGCACCTCTAATTCAACTCATTTACACTAATAAGGCTACAGGACCGGATGGCGTTCCAATAATAGAGCTTAAGAAATGTGCTGCTGAACTAACAGCTCCACTATGCAAGCTTTTCTCCCTATCATACCAAATCCTTCTAGCTGGAAATGCGCTCAGCTGCAACCAATCACAAAAGAAGGTAAAACGGTATACGAATAATCTTTTTCACTCATCCTGGAAAGAGTTCGCTATTTAGACTATTCATATATTCTCCCGGTTATTATAAATTTATATAATTCAGATTCATCATATTCTAGCAGTGATTACGAAAGTGCTTCGAATTTTTAAATACTTTATGCAACAGAATTTTATACTATGTTGGATTATGTACTCTTGATTTTTGTTCATTTATATTTCGCTGGGAGCTTTTATTGGAATAAATACCCTTTATTATAACTTTATTGCAATAGTTTTGTGTATTATTATAATTAAGAGGAACGTATAGTTTTACAGTTGCTTAGGTACTGTGTTCCACATACCCTTTATTAACCCACAATATACCAGATGTTGGGTTGGGTGCGTATTTGGGTAATAAAATACGCGTTCTGCATTCTGTAAAAACCTACCAGGCCTCAATTATAAAACTTAAAAAATCCAACCCTCAATTTATTTTGTTCAAACCTATACTTTGCAGAAATCTGCCAGCTCACTTGGTATTATTTTAATATAGCGCCAAATGCACCCAAGTGGGTTGGTAGCTTTCTGCAAATATGGGGTTCTTCAATTACAATAACCTAACTTAGTTTTTGTTTTGTTTTTAATTAGCAACTTTAACGATGTTATTCATAGTGATCCAGATAGTTTAAAATGAACTTTTAATACAGTGTTAGAGTGTATGAGAGTACACTTATTATTCAGCGCAACGTGCAGTAAAATATGATAATACTGTGCGAAAGAAAACATATTATTTTTAGAATAAGGCACACCATATAGATGTCGATTATTTAGGGCTTATCAATTTGGATGTGGAAACTGTTAGGGATGTCGTGGTGTGTCACATGGAGCAAAGCAAAATTCGTCGAGAAAGTAATGAACAATATAACAAAGCCGAACTGACTGCAGCAATATTCAACACTGCCTCCGACTTTCTAATATTAATTAATCTATCGACAACAATAAAGACCGACAGAGTCGCAATGAGCCCAGGCTATATTTAAAAAAATAATAAATACACTTGAACTTCTAATTACCGTGTGCCATGGGTGAGCAGTTTCCTCCCTTGATTTGCAGGAAAGCTCACAGCTCATAAAGTTTCACCAAGATTGGCTATGTCAGGGTCAAACACTGATAGTGTAAAAGAAATACTATCATCCCAGTATACTACTTGGCAACTACCCTTTATAAGAGAGAAAACCAAACTCAAAATCTACAGTATCAAAATAATTATAATTTGTCCCAGGTTACATGTTTCGCCTTATTAGGGGCATCATCAGACCTATAAAATATAATTAATTTAGAAAAAACCTAAAATACAATAGCCAAATAGCTTACCCAACGTGCGTTCTTTCAACTCACAACAACAACAAATGACACGATAACAATGACTACTGCCGAGATTATACATCAAACAAATATAAAATTTAAAAAAATATATAAAATTTAAAACTTAGAACTATGAGTGACATCTACAAGTAAGCCATTCAAATATACACAAAAACCAAAGAACAATTTTACAGGAATCCGCAACCTAGCGTACTAAAATTTGAAGTGCGCGACATCTAAAAGTAAACTATAACAGGATGTAGAAAAATTATTATATATCGCACCGCTAGGTGTCTTTTAAATTATTAAATATGAGATGACTTTCAAATGTAAAGCGGTCGTTCACACATGCGATGTCAGGGCTTTTAAAGGCTCTTCCTATTTCTAGGGTTTCCAAAAGGTCTAGTTTTTTGCCTTTGTCGCATGCGTGGATAACCCTCACATTGTCCTCAGGTGGAAACGAGTGGTTTGACGTTAAGAGATGATTAGCAAACGCAGACTTAGTGCTGTCAATATCTGTATTTTTATGTTTATTAAATTGATACTTGTGCTCGTTAAACCGAGTAACAACTTTACGGCCCGATTGTCCAACATAAATTGCCGGACAATCAGGACACTTAATTTCATAAACCCCAGAAGATGTCAGGGGATCTAGCCGATCTTTAACTTTAACCAGGTGACTTTTTAAAGTGTTAACCGTCCTAAAGGAAGGACAAATATAAGGCGAAAAGAGCTTAGCAAGATGTTCTGAAATTTTACCAAAATAAGTAAAACATCTGTAGGGTTTGCCAACAGTATCAGGAATATTTTTTAATATATTGAAACAAAATTTGTATCTATGGAGGAACCTAAAATAAATCTTATCCACAGTTTTAGCAGGGAACAAGTTATTATAGGCTATCTGTTTAATTATTAAAAGTTCTCTATTAAACGAGTGTCTAGACAAGGGAATATTAAAAAGCCTATAAAAGAGAGAATTTAGAGCGGCGAACTTATGGGAAATGGGAGAATTAGAGTGAAATTGAATAATATTGCCTGTTGCTGAAGGTTTCCTGAAAATTTCAAATGTTATTTTACCATCAGTTCTCTTTAAAAGTAAATCCAAAAATGGTAGCGACCTGTTACTCTCCTCTTCTAAAGTGAATTCAATTTTATTATGGAGGGAGTTTACAGCGAGTTTTTGTTATACAAAATAGAGCACTTCATTTCCTGTGCCAAGTCCCTCCGGGATCCAGTTGCAGACCACTTTTTATACAAAACAATATACTGACGCTCTCTTGTCTGTATGTTCTTGAAACTGTATGCTTGATAAAAAAAAACACTTGTCGAGGTTCTCTCCCAATCAAGACGCTTTGCTATTGTCCATGGTCCTTTTATATACAGTGGGATTAAATTTTATAATCGTCTGCCACAAGACATAAAACTTGAACCTAATTTAAAAAGGTTTGGAGGTAAATGTCGTGATCTATTGGCTGAGTGCGCTTTCTATACCGTGGACGAGTACTTGAATCACCGGTTTTAAGCGAGCTTTCAGCATTATCAAGGACCAAATGTTACTTTTATTTTGTTTGTTCATTTTATGTGTTCATTTTTTAACCTTATCCCATCTGACATGTAAATCTGTTTAGTACAAAATTTTATTATTTTTGTTTTTTTTTTTTCTTTTAATTATTTTATACTCATCTAGTATTAACAACTTTCGCAACTTGGATATTCTTTTGAAACCATGTAATATAGTTAAGTAACTGTTATTTTATAGAAGTATCTTTACTGTAAAATTTTCAAATAAGTTACTTTTGCCTATATCTTCGAGATGTTAGCATAAGACTTTGCTTTGTTGAATTGAAATTGAATTGAAAAATGACTTTGGAGATTATTGGAGGCAAGGCGATTGGGCGATAGTTTGTGGTCGTGCCTGCATATTGACATGCGAATAATAAATATAAAGAAAAACCGGAGACTCTGTGAAATACACTAACATATACCCCCATGAGCACAAGTTAAATCCACCCTTGTTCAATGGGAACAGAAAATAAGGTCATTGAACAGATATAAATTCTCAACAATGTAGCGATACAGGAAATAATAACCATAGTATAGCGGAAGGCCGAGATGTATGGCAGAATGCTACTCACCGGTATGCATTACATCTTAGATTAATGTCATGCCAAGCATGTGTTTTACAATATTCTAAAACTTCGTGCTGAGCCCTCGTACGCAGCAATGCAGATCACAGATAATATAAGCCCCAGAGTGACGCTATCGAGGCCCTTTTGAAAATTTTTATGGGCAATTAAGTGGATACCATGCCTGCAATTTTGCACAACACCGTGTGGTGCGATACTTTTAGGAGATATGAACCTGGTCAATTTGTATTTTTGCCTGCAGTAAGGCAAAACACCTTGCATCAGGTCGTAGATATGCAAATTACCGCAAAAGGTGTAAAAAACCTCTGTGCAACATTGTGTTTGTTAGTTCATATACTTTTGACACGGATAATTAGGAGTGCTGACTTTTTATAAAATAAAATACATAATTTTCATTTGAACTTGAATTTTAGATGAATATATAGATTGTGCCGTTTATTATTTTTATTTAATTTCAAATGAAATTGAATATGTTTCTTTATCATCTTTACAGATACTATGTTTGGAAAATAGGAATAATAAATTATAAAAAAAGGAAAGAGGACGAGCTCAGTTAGAGAAACAAGAGAAACATTTTTAATTAAAAAATTTAATCATTAAAAATTTACTAGCAAAAATATGCATTTGTATTCATCAGGTAAAAATTACTGAAGAAGCAGTTTGATAATAGATTTTGAGTTACCTATTACATTACTTTTTCCAGAATTATGCAGTTATTTCGAGTTAATTGTTGCAGGTAAAAGATTGATTGTTTAATCAATAAGAATTAGTAGCATTATTTACCTCATACATATAAAGCTCATGGCGATTTTCAGTATATTTCAGCGAAAATCACCCCCGAAAAAGTGAGTCTCCCTGTGAAAAAGCAATAATCTCTCTGTAAAATGCAAAAAACTCCTGCTGAAAACTACTGAGATTACATTGTATTTTACTATATTTTATTTGATGGTTTTTGATGTGACATTAACGTTATTGACAAAACGGACAGGTTTGGAGATTATTCGTTACCTGAAACCTCAAAAAATATTTAAAGTGGCTCCTGACACTAAAAGGTACGTTTGATGTCAATTCATGGCTTTTTGCGAATCGCGCAACTATATATAATTTTAATTCAAAACTCCCGATGCCCAACTAGCCTGCATTTTAACTGTTTGGGTTTATAACATGAGAAAAGGGGGGAGGGGGAATGAGGGGACTACAAAGAAGGATAAAATGAATGGCTGTATAGTCTAAGCATAGCTTTAGTTTAGAAACAATAAAATCAATATAGAACGTGACGGAAAAAATGTTATTGAACCAATAATTTAACGATTATCATCGAAATTTCAACTCGTTTTTTTTTATGGCAGTGGCACACACACTAAAGGGAGATCCTATGCCGCTCGACGAGCGGTGTGTGTGCGAAGATGTTGATTGACACGGTTCTTGAATATTTGTAGGTTGTAATTAGTGGGAAACAGATGTCCTGGAAGTGAGTTCCACAGTGATGCAGTGCGCCAGACAAAGGAGTTCTGGTAAAGTGATGTTCTAGGTGTTTCTAGTTGTACGACGAACTGGTGCACTCCTGCCGTCTGTCGGGACTGTCTGACAGGAGTTGCCAGGGGCGGGATTATGCGGGCCAACTCCTGGGAACATCTGCCGTGAAAGTATCTGTAAAACAGAGACATCTCGCCCACATGTCTGCGATGTTCCAGACTATCCAGATTCCGGGTCAACTCCGGATGGCCGACGAGACGCACAGCTCTCTTCTGAATGAAATCCAGCAGCTTTAGGGTATGCTTTGGTGCGGCACCCCAGATATGTGAGCAATATTCTAAGCACGGTCTTATTTGCGCTTTGTACAGCAAGAGCAACTACTGCGGTGTATAGAGTTTTTTGTTGCGAAATAGCGCACCAAGCTTCTGGGAGGCTGATTTTGCGATGTTAGCAACATGATCATGCCATGACATATTGCTGTTGACCGAGACACCCAGCAGCCCGATTGACGAGGATGAAGGAATGGTCGATCCTGCCATAATGATGTCAGGGCCCGCTGTATTGGCCCTCTTAGTAAACGTTGCTGCTTGGGTCTTTGCTGCATTGAACTGGACCAAATTTCGGTCGCCCCAAGTTTGAACTTTCTCCAGGTCTTGATTAATTGCTGTAATCTGCTCCTGTCTACGGTGATGAGTCTCAGTCGTTGGTAAGGATTTTTCTGATCTAAAGTGGGAGACAAGGGTCAACTGTAAACAGGATTATTCGTTTCGATCAGCAGATCATTAATATAGAAGAGGAACAGAGTTGGTGAAAGTATTGCGCCCTGAGGCACGCCCGCGCTGATGGTGAATGTGTCCGAGATGTGTCCATCGACTGCAACGTGTAGGGATCGGTTCTTAAGGAAACTGGC
>MU187433.1:0-12427 GCA_016904865.1 Pissodes strobi | reverse complement strand
ACTGCCTTTGCTACCGACCAGAAATTCCTGGAGCCACTGGGGCATTGCAAAAGTTTATTCCTGATCCTTTGATTGTGTTTGTCCTTAGTTTCGTCGATCACACGCTTGCACCCGTTTCTCGCTTCGATAAAATAATTGCGATTTTCAGCGGTCTGATTTTGCTGCCAGTACTTATAGGCTTGCTGTTTCCTACCTACAGCTCTATCGCGCCTTTTGTCGAACCACGGCTTTCCTTTTGACGGTACCTTGATGGAATTTGTGATTTATGCTTCCATTCCTGAGGATATTACTTGCGTAATCTCTTCGCAGCAGACTGACGAGTCGTCAGTGCCAAAGCAGACGTCGAGTAAAGGAAAATCTAGGTAGAATTTTCTTGTATGGTCCTAGTTTGCACAATTGTAATGCCAGATTTTACGAGGCAATGGTGACTTATTCTGTAGGAGTGGCAATACACAAACCATTGTAATAAGTTTGTGATCGGAAGTACCTAATGGGGGAACAAGTGTACCGGTCAAGATTTGTGGTTAGAAAAAGATCCAGAAGGGCGGAAAATTCGCCCATCTCTGAGATTCGAGTTGGTTCATCTACAAGTTGGTTGAAGTTCGTTGTCTGTCTTGTTGTGATGTTTGAGTCAACTTTCTTCAGACAATAGAGTATTTTACTTTGAGTTTTGAATTTGGTCTTTAGTAGCTTAAAAAAAGTGGAGTAGAAATTGAGGATAGAGATATTGTTGGTGGTAAGGTGAAAAGGGCAATCCAAGTTATCAGATTATTTTATTACCCGGTTTATCAATGACAAATGTTTTCTGACAAAGGAGCATTTTAGTATGAGTTTTGAGTTTCATCTTAATTACTTTACAAGAAAAATACAGTGAAAATACAGGATAGAAGCATTATGAATGGTAAGATGAAAAGGGCAATCCCAGTTATCAGTGATTCAACTCAATATTTCTTCAAAGATGGCATTAATTATACCATATTTTTTGATCTTTATGTTTAAATACTACTTTTCTTTTCTTTATACTATATTCATATACTTCAATAAAAAAATAATAACGACAATATTCTTTCATTTTTTGAATTGTATGAATATCTACAATATATAATATTATTTTTGGTTCTACACACTTCAATTCTAAACACCGCCGCGCGGCGGCGGCGCCGGTTAAAAAGGTAGGTTTGAAATTCAGGATAGATATATAATTGATTGGCGGTAAGATAAAAAGTGTAATTCACGTTATGAAGATTATGCTAGCTCTATCCATGACAAATTTCTTCTGGCAATTTTTACTTTGAGTTATAAATTTGATCTTAATTAACTTACAAAAAGTAGTGTAGAAATTCAATATAGAGACGAGAAAGGCAATCCAAGTTACCAACATTATTTTATTACCAGCTCTATCAAAGACAAATTTGTTCTTACATTAGAATATTTTAGCATCAGTTTTGAGTTTGATCTTGATTAGCTTCAAAAAAGTAGAGTAGAAATTCAAGATAGAGATAAGATCAAAAACGCAATCCAAGTTATCATGATTATTTCATTACCAGCTCTATCAATAACAAATTTCTTTTGATGATAGACTATTTTACTGAGCGTCGAATTTGATCTTGATTAACTTAATTCTATACACTTCAGTTCAAAACACCGCGGAATAATTTAGACCTTGCACAAACAGTTTGTAACCTTGCACAAACAGTTTGTCATCCAGTCAAAATAAACAAAAAAAGTGGTAAGTTTGCAATAATTTGCATAGAGCTAAAAATTGGTACAGGTCATAAGTACAGTATTACAAATAAAATTTCAAAAATCCCCACCGATCCCAAGTGTGCTAAAAAATATATTCAAAATCAAATGTCAAAAGTATATTTTTTAATTATTGAGCTATAGCTATTTCAAAACTTTGAAAATAATAATAATATGGACTCCTACGCGGCCCATATACATTATCGGACATTCAATTTATAGTCAATATATGTGTAAATCTCGCTAATGGATATAACAGATCAGCATGTAGATGCAAGTGATTCACAAGTGAAGAGAGATACTGAAGCCGTCAAAACACTTTTTGATTAGTAATTATTACATGATCCTTTTCCTGACATTAAACAAATCATTTCCACTGCTAGTGGAGTCATCGGTGATAATAAATTTAATTGTCATAATGCTCGTGAAGTGCCATTGGCTTCTATGACTAAAATGGCAAGACAAGATTTCAGTAATATTAAATTAAAATGTGCTGACAAATTATTTTCCCTTTTAACCATGAGTAGCACCATAAAAGTTCAAAAGTTCATGATGAAAAGGTACCTGTAGATCCTGTATTAATATTTCAACGCATGAGTATTACTAATGCATTTGAGGATGAAATTGAAAAATTCTTCGATTATGAGTTAGCCCCTACCCATTATCGTTATCTGATGCACCTGGAATGCGTAGAACACAGAAGTGCGCCATCTACAGTTGCTTTCAATCAATAAACATTGAAATTATCGATACAAATGCTACCACCAAACGTGTCCACCCTTAGGCTCTTGTATTACTCCTTCGGGAGATCAAAGTTGGACTACGGTTCCATTGTTTGGTTCCCTATATACAACTGCCACGCTTACTCAGTCGAGTCAGTTCAGAGACGCTTCCTAAAATATTTAATGTTCAGGGATGATGGCTCTTATCCTCAGCGAGGTCTGAATCATGATCTTTTCCTGTAGAGTTGCCTTTGGCGGTTCGTCGCGACTCTCAGTCACTATCATTTCTCCATTAGCTTCTTTCCTCAAAAATAGACTGTGCATTTCTGTTGGAACGCCTATCGTTTCACGTACCCCGCAGTGGTGCCAGACATCAACCTACTTTTTCGCTTGAATTTGCGAGGTGAAATAACATATCCCAAAGTCCCATTTACAAAATGTGCCACAATTTATTAATTTTGACAGCTTACCAACTGCTTTGAGGTACCTGCGAGAGGCGTCTGGTTACTCCCATTAGTTTATTAGTGTTATGTATACCAATGTGTATTATATATATTTCCTTTTTTTATATTTACATGTATACATCTATTAACGTTGTGATTTGCTGTTATTATTATCGTAACTTGTTATGTGACAGTATGATTAATTGGCATTTGTAGGTTTTTACTTCCTCTTGTCATATACATACTTATTTGAATTTCCTGTAATTGGGCCTTTGGGCCTGTTGGAAATATATGGCTATTTATTCATTTATTTATTTATAACTATTGCACCACGATGTGTGGGATAGAGGAGAAACATTTAACGTTATTTGTGATAAATACGTTCAGTAAGTATATCGTCATTTTGGTTATAGAGGAGCTATAGTATTTGATGGCTACAGTGATTATAACAAAAATATTAAAGCTACAGTGAAACAAGCTGATAATGACGCCGATGTCCTCATAATTAGAACAATGCAATACCACAATTACAACTATCGTTGCTGATGAAGATGTTGATTTGTTAATACATACTGACTGCACGAACTCCAATTGATAGTATTGTTTATTTTTTGAAACTTGGGAAGGCTCATGTTCAAACAAAAATGTATTCATCGAAAAGCTTATCTATATATCCAAAATGTCAAGCTCATATCTTATTTTTACATGCAATAACTGGCTGCGATAGTACATCAGCTATTTTCAAAAGGTGTAAAACAACAGTATTTAAATTGTTTGAAAACCGTTATGATTTATTCGATTGCGCAGAAGTATTTAAAAAAATTGACGCTTCTACACAAGTCATCATCACAAACGGGATTCGCTTTCTTCTTGCTATAAATGGAGCTCCAAAAAAAATTGATGCAAGGACAGATATTCAAGTTTTGTTAAAAACACACAGAAAAATAAAATAGTACAATTATCTGCTTCTGCTTGTCAACACATATCGTGTATACTACCAAGATGAAGTGTGGCTAGGCAATGAACTGGATTCAAAGGACTGGGGTTAGAAATTGGTAGATAACACTTTGGAGCCAATTCAACCTTTACTTCCACCTGCTCCAGAAAAACTCCTTTATAACACCATAAAAAAAGTCGGATTATTTTGTTCACCATTATGTACAAATTGTCTAGGCCAGTCTTGCTTTAATATTGAATCAAATGCAACAGATGAAGGTTCTTATGATATGAATGAGGAGACAACTGACGCATCTTTCTTCTTGGAACAATCTACAGATATCCAGCAAGAACAGGACGAAGAGAGCGAGGAAGAAGGCGAAGAAGACAGTACTGTTGAAGGCTTTGGAGATTATCAGTCAGACAAAAAATTTTCCGAAATCAACAATAATTATTATTAATCATTACTGTTACCATACTATTTTTTAATTATTAGCATAGTGTCTAATAAAACCGAATTACAAAAAAAATTTTAAAATAATTTTGACTTAGACCTTAAATACATTTTTTAGCAGACGTGGGATCGGTGGGAATTTTTATCATTTTATTTATAATAGTGTTTTTAAGACCTGTACCAATATTCAGCTCTATGCGAATTATTGTAAATTGAAATGTGTATTTTGACTGGATTATTGTCCAGGTTTATCCTAATTGATACACTTCGCAAAAAGGCTATTTAAAAGCAAGCACCAAAAATATAGTATGATGTACAGGGTGTACAGCTAAGAAAAGAGGCCGTCTGTATCTCATACATCTATTATCGTAGATTATTGCAATAAAAAAAATAGAGTATAGTAAAAATAGCCAAATGAAACGGCTGGAAATTATTTTCCATTTTCTAGGTCAGCTGCTGGATGGCGTAAATACTACAAGAAAACACAAAATGTGTATTTTCTCAATAGATGAACTTTTTTGAAAATGGAAATTTATAGTTCAATAATTTTTGCGTTGCGTCTTGCGTCAGAGGGGAAAGCTACTAAATAAATTAACTTTAACATTACTGTATCTCGTATATCCTTCATTCAAATTAAACCAGCTCTAGTTTATTTGAAAGACAGGGCTTCGTAAAAAAATGGTATTTGTTATGGCCGCTAATTTTAATTTTTTCTCCAGAGGGCGCTATTTGCAACTATTTTTGTTTTCTCAGGTTTTTTTTGTACCGGTCAGGAAACGACTTAAAACTTGTTCACTATTTAAAGTTAACTTTCACGTTTCAGTTTGCTATGTATAGATTATTTTACTTCCGCCACTCGGCAAAAACAATTTGAAATAAAATCGTAATGTAAGTCTTTAAATATATATTATATTTTAAAATAAGGCACACGTAAAAATGATATTGTCATATGATGAATAGTACATAATATAAGACTTCTTCCATTAATTAGAGTGAAAAAATTTTATCCTTGTCCTAGTAATGTGGCTTTCTTTTTTGACAATATCCCTTATTTCGTTGCCCTCCGGAAAGCGTGGAGGGGCTACACATGTGCGTACCTTATCTAGAAGTAAATGTTGTTTCTCTTCTGAACGACCTGTCTTTTCTCTTCGACATAAGGGGCGATAGATGATGGCGGTGGCAGGTAAACGATGTGATAACCGTTTAAGGTATCTTCCCTCATATGCCCGTCTTCTGGCATATTTTAAAGTATGACTCTGGCTGCAGTAAGTCAAGGTTAAATTGACTTTATGTAATTTCTTTTCAGGTTTCTCAATATTCTTAGATAGGGTATTATTCTAAATATTCCTACCCTAATTTTAATGTTTAAAAATCATTGATATAGTCTTATTAGAAAATATAGTGGCGCCTTCACCCAACTGTCTACTCTACGATCCACACCTATAAATATTAACACCACTGAGTGAACCAGACATATTGACTGGTTATTAAGCACTTAACTAATCGCGTTACAAGAATATGTCCGGTAATATTATATTATTCAGAAATTCAAAAGAATTATTTATGCACAATCTTGTGCACATTTATGACAGAAATTGTGTCAAGTACGCATTACGACACAATTTTTGTGTATAATTGTGCGTATTTCATTAATGCACTCCTCTCAGTGTATGCAGCCATTCTAATAACTCATATATATGTTCCAGCGATTTATTTCTACCACTACGAAATATTTTAATAAGATACAGCCAGCTTCCTTTCTTATCATTAAAGTCTTGGTATTCTATACCAGTTTAAAATGAGAAATGTCGTATTTGAAATCGGGCTGTACTATGTAGCATCTAAAATAAAATAGAGAGTATTTCCAATTATTAAAAATGTTCTTTATTAACAACTCTATGGGTATGCTTTAAAAATAAATTAAAATCTATAAAATCATAAAACCTCTATTGTGTTTTAAATCTAAACCGACACGTTATCATCATTATAATAACTATTATTTAACCTTTTTATATTAGTCGATTATTTCTAAATGCTCAATTCCAGGCTATCGCTGCCATCAATTATATATCTGCCATATTGTTAAACAAAACATTGTGGGAGTGTACTTGACTGTGTATCCTACACCAAAATAATTTGTTAACGTCGAAATGAGATACTCCTCTAAATACATCATTAGTATGAATAATAATTAATGTGAATATGCAACAATATTTTACTTTGTCCAACGCTTTGAACAATTTATCTTTGTGAAACGTATATTCATGCTGACGCACATATATCATTTTAACAGGGTAATGAGTTTGAATTTTTTTCACGTTTTTGAGAAAAAGACTATTAGTTTGGTAAAAGGTTTGTGTGTCAAACTCAATAGATAATTAAAGGATGTTTAATATAGGTATTAAGCTACTACAGCAATTAATCTATCTAAGTCACTATAAGTGCATATCACATAATAATTACGCAGAATATATTTAAGAAAATATTTTCAGCATTCGACCAAAACTACATTATTTTTCCACCTCAGTAACAAGAGTGAGGTGAAATTTAATTAATTTTAAGTAACTAGCTTATCGTTTAAAAAAATACCGCACCCTGCACAACAGTTTCATAAACAATGTAAATGGACATACAATCAACTGTATCTACATAGAAATGAATACAATGGCCTTTAAATAGATGGTGATCTTAATGAGCTCGTGTGACTATTTGTTAATGAAATTAATTAGAACATAACATTTTAATTTTTTTTAAGTGATTCTATTAAGTGGCAGGTCACGATAACGACTAAACCAAGATCCGGGACTCTTGAAAAAAAGGCGAGAATGTCCTCATTAAGATGTTAACGAGATTAACATATTAAAAAAATGATAGCAATTTTAGATTTCCGAAAAAATTGTGAGTTCCGTATGCATTGGTTAAAGCCTGAAGAACCTCTTCATATATCAGCCTATTTTGCTGTTTCAAAGTTCAGTGTTAAAATCACGAACATGGTGACACTCTTGTGCAACTGAATTTATGTACTTCTGGGAATTGTGGTGTTGTTGCTAAATTCGATAGTGTAGATACTTATTAAGAATAAATTTGAATTCGGTATTATTCATTCGAAGGTTCGATGTTTTATTGTTTGCATTTACCACTCACCAAACCGTGATATTGGTATATTCTTGCAGAGGCTCGAATTCTTGTTTTTTTTTGAGTTTCCTTTAAATCCTAATGTTTTACATGCTGGTGATCTAAGCATAAATTTTGAAGATAAAGATGACAGGTCTACTTTAAGGCTCTTTAATCTATTTGATTAGTTTGATCTCCATATGCATGTTCACAGCTTGACTCATGTAACAAAACTATCCTATGCAACTATAGATTATATCATTTCAAACATGCAAGAGAATTTGCAGATATATCCTATATTAGTGTGGAAAATTCATCAGACAAATTGCTGTCTCTTACTCCACCTTAATTGTAGGCTTTTGAATAAGGCCGCGTTCGGCCCCAGGGTATAAATAGCACAAGTACTAGTTTAGTGATCCTAACGAAGCTAAAAACCCCAAAAGAACTGGAAGATGCTCAACGTTTTGCGGAACAAAGCTACACCCGTTCATTTTTCGTTCTTGACAACGGGGGTAGATTTGTTTCTCAAAACGTTGAGTATTTTCCAATTCATTTAGGTTCTGCAGCTTTGTTAGGACCACTAAACAGCTTTTTACAGCCTGGGATCAGAGCAGAGGCATAGGCAAAAAGCCTACAACTGAGGTGGAGTAACAGGTTACAATTTGTCTGATAAACGCAAGAGAATATCTGCTGCAAGGTGTTTGATCCCGATCTCTCGGATCTTAATGCCATTTTGGCCATAATTCCTATGAGGGCAAGAAAGAGTCTTGACAGAATTAAAAATGATTATAAGTTTCAATAATTTCGTACGCTCTGTGAATCTTTCGTTCGAAAAGCTGATTTTCTGGAAGCTCTCTACCATGTATTAGCAAACATTGCCAACCAGACATTTCTTGTTCGTCGTATAAAGCCAAAGCACAAAGGCAGAAAAAGATGACTGACTTGAGGTTATTAAACAGTCGTTGGAGGGCGTACGCTGACATTATGATCCTCCATGCTCATGCTCATATTGCTTTTACATGAAAACCTACACAGTCGTCACTCATAATGCTAAAAAAACTAAATATATTTCCAATTCTATAAATAAACAGTGAAAATCATAGACTATTGGCAATAAAATTACTAACAGAGCTAGCAAATATTGAGAAATAAATATCCCCTGTAACTCTCTAAATAATAGTTACTCTGCCATTGGCAACAGTCTAACTAATGGCCTTCATCCAGTCACAAGCCCACTAATATATCTGTCTAATGTAGATGTGACTGAATCACTGGGAACAGTTAGTGAAGTGATTGAAATTGAAAAAATCATACGTTCCAGAATGAAGAAAAAAGCAGCAACTGATGATGGAAGATATCTCAGAATATTGGAAAGTTTACCTAATAGGGTCATCGCTACTCAATCGGACGTTATTAATATCTCTGCCATGTTTTGTGCCTTTCATCTTACTTTAAATTAGTTAAAGCAATATCTCTTTTGCAAGAGTGATGATCATTCCACTCCCTCCAATTATAGACCGTTTTTCTTGCTGTCTACTCTCTCCAGGCTCGTTGAATACTTAGTGAAAGATCGTCTCTTTTCATTCTTAAATGAATATAATCTTCTCATCGAAAATCAGTTATGGCAACGCTTTCTTAAACCTATTTAACAAACTTACCAATAGAAGCGAACGGCAGCCAGTAATACACTGGATAGCTAGGTTCGTGGATTTTTCAGTATGCTTTAATGAAGTTATTAGGTGCCACCTAGATAACTGAGACTCAACCAGGAAGAATTTATAATGTTATTAAATACTGAAAAGTAATTTTTGGAGGAGCTTTTCAATAAGACATAATATTATTTCCTCACTATATTATTTCCCTACTATGGATGAGATCCTTTGATATAAAAAAACAACTATACAGTTCAGTTTACATCATATGTATAGACAATAAAGCAATAGAAAGAACATAATACTTGACAATTGCGTCAGATCCAAACTTTTACTTACCAATTAATAGGTTACTAAAATGATGAGTTGCTATATAGCGCACAGGGTTTAAAATTCATGAATTTTAATCTGCCGCAAGGATATAAAATAAAGCATGTGAAACTAGTCACTTAAGCCGTAGAAAATCTAAACTTTGCCAGGACAGTCTTACAAAAAAGGTAAATGACATTACTTACAACTTATGAAGTCAGTATTTATAATTTAAAAATATTCTCAAAATTAATACCAATTAGTTTATAGGTATGTATACGGTCCATGCACCTGCAAAGCACTTCAAATCATAACCTAACATTTCCAAACATGGCCACTCAACGTCCAGCCTATGATAAGCAATAAGGGCATAACACGCAAGTGGTGATTGTAACACAAAACACGCAAAAATAGAAATCGCAATTAAGGGAAAGCGATAAGATGGATGTGCTAAAGCGGTATCCGCGGAGAGGACCCTATAGAAATACCTATAAGGTTCTTCCTGGTATAGGCCAGTGGAATAAAACAAAATGTCTGTTAAAGAGAGATTTCTTCAACAGAACAGTCAATTCTAAGCATCGGTGATATGAGAGCAACAGCAACATAGATTCTTCGCGTGCAGGTAGGATTCTAATAACTCAACAATAGTATAATATACCTAGGTTGAGAAGTAAGCCATTATTTACCGAGCACTTTTATATCCTGAGGCGCGTAGCGCCGAAGGATATAATGTGCGAGGTTAATATTGGCCTTCTGAACCGAGGTATATATAGAATTTTTTTTTACTCCTAACACTGATATATTATCATATTTGATTCGATTTGATTTTTATATTAGTCATTTTCTACTTATTTTTCAAATCGTTCACCCCAGTTCAGAAATAATCGTTCTGGGAGACTTCAATGCCCACAACACCAACTGGCTCAAACATCACAACAAGACCGACAACGAAGGTAGAGAGGCTGAAGCATTCGCCATCAGCTGCGGGCTTACTCAAAGTGTAGACGAACCAACTCGAATCTCAGAGAGGGGCGAATTCGCCGCCCTCCTCCTTACAGTTGGTCCGCCATTAGGTACTTCCGACCACAAACTTATTACAACGGTTTGTGAATTGACACTCATACAGAAGGATCCACCATTGCCTCGCAAAATCTGGCATTGCAATTCCGCAAACTGGGACGATCTAAGGGAGTTCTACATAGATTTTCCTTGGCTCGACGTCTGCTTTGGCGCTGACGACCCGTCAGTCTGCTGCGAAAAGATCACGCAAGTAATCTCCTCAGGAATGGAAGCATACATCCCAAATTCCATCAAGTTACCATCAAAAGGAAAGCCCTGGTTCGACAGAAGATGTGAAAGAGCAGTGGGTAGGAAACAGCAAGCCTACAAGTACTGGCAGCAAAATCAGATCGCTGAAAATCGCAATTATTTTGTCGAACCGAGAAACGAATGCAAGCGTGTTATCGACGAAACTAAGGACAAACACAATCAAAGGATCAGGAATAAACTTTTGCAATGCCCCAGTTGCAAAGGCAGCAAGTAACAATTTTACAGAAACGTCTCTCCCACCTTTGACAGACGAACGTGGCATCACGGCGACTACAGCCAAGGAAAAAGCAAACATGCTCGCCAAAATGTTTTCTTCGCACTCTACCTTAGACGTCCCCCAAGGCAAGACTCTCCCCACCATATCGAAAATCAACGCTACTATGGCAGAAGTCAAATTTCATCACCGTGATATTCGTAAAATCCTTAAAAATCTAGATACGCAAAAGGCATCAGGACCGGACGGAATACCTGCCATCGTGTTAAAGAACTGCGCCAATGAACTAACACCCATTTTTTCCAGGCTTTTTTCTCTGTCTTATGGAAAAAGGATTTACCCATCTTCTTGGAAAGTCGCTCGAGTGCAGGCCCAGGCTCCAGGATGTAAACTGCACAAGTGCATGTTTAGTGACCCTAATGAAATGTGTACCTTTATATCGTCGATTCGATAAGCAAGTCTGCTATCCTTTTCAAGAAAGGCAAAAAACAAAGAATGAAAATGGTTAGCAAATACCATAAAACAGTAAAAAGCTCTTGCAGATTGTCAGGCTTTGACCTGACTTTGACAAGATGACAATTATAATGCCATATTTAATTACTGGTTAATTGGTATTTAGTGTGATAATGAGGTGTTATTTGGTAAATTAAATTGTTTTTATTACGCATGCATAAACCCCAGTAGCACAACAATATTGATAAAATATTATATTTACATATTGGCCCAACGATGGAAACGTCAGATTTTTTTTTAATGGCCCAATGCATATTTTCAATATAAATCCGATATTAAAGATTAATATTGTCACAATATTACGATCCAATAAATGTATATTATTTATTTTAGATATAGGGCCAATATTTGTTTTTTAGATTGTCACAATATATACTTTATATATTGCATCAATATACGTTTTTAACATATCACATATAATATATAAAATATCGGATATATATTGTAAATCTATATTGGGCCGTTAAAAGAAAATCTGACGTTTCCAACGTTTGACAAATATGTAAATATAATATTTCACCAATATCGCTGAGTCCCATGAGATCGATATGCAAACATAATATCTTACCAATATTAATTTGCTAGTAGGGTCAGATTACAAAAAATATTAAAGACTGAATTGTTTAGTAGTAATTTTTTTATTATTATTTTAGAATATAATTTTAACAGAAAAAAACTCAAAAACTAACTCCAAATGAATAAAAATAAAAATACAGAAAACATCAAAAGTAAAAGGCTACTATATATCATTTTTCGTAAATAATAATAAAGTTTTAAGATGTCTGATTTTTCCGTCCGCCTTCTCTGTCCCCGGCACCCTCTAAATATGCTGAAATTGACCTCTCAATTTCCGTATCGGAGGCATTGTTGAATCGCTTTCGGACAGCTTCCAAAAATGCACACGTTTGTAGTCAAATTTATGAGATAATTATACAGGGTGCCACGAAAAATGAGGCTGATCATCAACCAAATTCTTTGGGCTTAAATATGTTGATTCG
>MU187432.1:15665-74598 GCA_016904865.1 Pissodes strobi | reverse complement strand
TTTTTTTTTTTAACAAACAGACATAATTAAATGACAACTAAATAGACCTATCCTTATGAAAACGCAAAAATAGCATATAGATATTAACATTCTCCACGAAAAATTACTATTTTCTAAATTTATTATCACCTAGACCAATGTTTTTCTCTACACAATGTTGTAATTTGTGCGGTGCTCTTTTTTGCTGTTTCCTGTTAGATGTTCCCGGTTTTCGTCCAACTAACGATGCTCTTCTACCTGTCATTATAACTTGACGCTTTATATTGATGTCGGCTGAACGGGTTTTTTTCTTTTCTCAATATCACCTGATTGTTATTTTTAGACGAAATTCCCGTGTATTTAAAAGCGCAATGCAAGCCTGATATCAAAGACTAATTTGATTTATCATTCTTGCTACATTTCTACAAATATTTTATAATAGCGGGTCCGAAAGATTTAGGATCATTTTCAAGTCTCGACATTAATAAATTCGAATGAGCTGCCCATTTTTCTTTAATTGTTTCTATGTCAATATTTGGCTGTGCATCTAATTTCAAAGCATTATTGTTAGCGTCGACATACTTGGTCTGATCCTGTTGATTTTGGATAGAAGAACTATTGCAAGAAGAAATGTACTCATTTGAGTTAGTTGCAATAACTCCATCGATTTTCAGTGTTTCGAAAGTAGATGGATTTGTAATTTTCCCCAACGCGATTTCATAAAGCACTGTAAATATATGGTATTTTTGGCAAGAGCTCCTTGATGACCATTACAGCCAATTAGACATAAAATTTTGAAAACAAACATATTTAGGTCGTAAAAAATATCTGCATCTCTTGAGGTCTTAATTCTAAAATTCATGTTTCCAAGACTGATTATATTATAGATTTCATTAGCTCTTTCATCAAGGAAATACTTTTTTGTAACAGCTTTCTGTTAAAAATGAGCTCTATTATACGCTGTGTAAAGTAGGATTCAAAACTAGTTATTATAAAATCTGTCAGTTGCGTTAATAAGTTAAATGCTTTTGTTCTTTCTAGTGGTATATCTTTTAACAGTCGAAACATAACTAGTGTATTATTATTTGTATCAGATCCTCGTACCATGAGATTGTTTCTATATAGTAAACACCACATCTCAATTCGATCAATCATATGCTCTACATAATTACCACGTAAAATGTTACTATGGCTGTTTCAACATCTTCGTTTTTATTTACATTAAAATATCTTTAAATAACCTATAATGAAGTTGAGCATCATCTTTCAAAATTCCATTTTTGGTCATAGTTAGCCATTTCCAACAGGATTTCAAAACATGAAAATTACATAATAATATTTTTGCATTAGGCCAAACTGTCTGAAGTGTTTTTCTTTCACCGAGATCGTCATCAATTGGAATTACTGAAGGTGTAATTTTCACTGGAAGAATTTCATGCAGCGATTTAATAGCTTCCAGAAAGACATCTAATTTTTGACTGTTTAACTAATTGTAGCGGTTTTAGAGGACCACATTTTAAAATTATTTTCATTTATGCAGGTTGTTTCAAAAAAACGAGGTTATGAAAAGTTACCTAACTTTTTTAAATGGATCCATTTATTAATCAATTGTTGAATTCTATCTAATATTCTACGAATATTATTTCATATTGTATATCCTATACCTGTTTTCAACTGTTTTCGAAATATTGACGTTTGAAAAGTAACATTTTAGACCATTTGAGCCTCTGTAAAATCTAAATAGTTTAACTTAGAGCAAAATGACTTTCACATTTCTGTCTTAGTTTGTAATGGTCTATCAACTGACATCAACTTCCGTTTAAACTGAAAACTTGCGTTTAAACCGGAAAATTTAAACTTCCAGTTTAACCGGAAGATGATGTCAGTACACACTATTAGATACTAAGATAGGCATGTAAAAGTCATTTCACTCTAAGTCAAAAAGTTTGGTTTTTACAAAGGCTCAATTTTCAAATGTTAAATTTCGAATAAAGGTATAGGACATAGCATATGAAATTTTTGTAGAATTTCAGGTAGAATTCAAAAATAAATTAATTTATGGCCTGTTGCATCAATCAAAAAAGTTAACATTTTGTTACCCTGATTTTCTGAAGCACCCTGTATGAATCAAAATAATTTTAAAACGTGGTTCTCTAAAACCGCTACAACCTACAACTTACAGATAATATTTTCATATTTTTGATAATAAAGTTAATGTCGTACTTTGCCACACTACAATAAGGATATCATAAACTTTGGTTCGCAACAAACTCAAGATCCGAACGGTCACTATTTGAAACCAGGCAATTTTATCATATATGTATTTCACTATACCGACCTTTATAATAATTTCGGACTATTTCTCCTAAAAAGCACCAATTTAAATATCTGTTTATTGTGTAATCCGTTGCATTGGTATTAGTACAGAAAATATAATTATATTATTTCTTCTTTAGCTAGTTTTTGTTCTGAAACTACTTTAGTTGTATTCATAACCCTTCGGAACTATGCTTTCCATCGCTTTATAAAAAATGTTACCTACACCCCCCATACAAACATATTTACGCTCTATCTCTAAATAATGTAAACTGCAGACGTTCAAGGTCATTCAGCGTCTCCAGTTTACGCGCGCATTCTGGTCGCAGGCCAAGTTCTAGGCCGATCCTAGCCGGACATTTACGAATCGTTTGGCTATCCCTTCTGCGTCTGCAGTTTACGTATATGCGTCCGGCACTTGTGAGGTTTCTCAAATAAATACGTATTTTAAAGTAGCGCTGAAAGCGTTAAATTGATTTGACATGTGGGATTTCTCTTTAAAAGATGCGTCTATTATAGAAGAACATGTTAAGCAAAAAAAAAGTCGAAAAGTCAAATGTATGAACATGTGGTATTTCTCAAATAAGTGATTCAAATAATATTACATATTCAAGCTTATTAAAGTTATAATATTAGAGAAACTGAAAATATTATAGGAAAAATAACCGAATACTAATACGATTAATAACTAATGATAATAATAACAACCCTGCGTAAATAAACATTTCTATATTTTTTGTCAGCTCTTTTATAAATAAATAATATGCTCCATGTGGGACACTCAAGTGTTTTTTTTTATATAGTCTAAGAATCACTTTTTCACGTATATGCCAAAGGGCTTGTGTGTGAAAGTGGTGGAAATTTCTAGAATATTTGTCAGCTTTTTGTTAAATAAATTTTGTATAATTTATTTGATAACCATCTCCGACACTCAAGCCTTTTGATATTTAGTCTTAGAATCACTTTTTCTAAGTATTGCCAAACGGCTTGCGCAAGAAAATGGTGTCAACTTCCATACAATTTTCCTGTAACTTTTTTATTTTCTGAAAATTTGAAGGCCACGCCGTACACTCAAGCCATTATTTTTAACGGATTCTTAAAATTCATAAGTTTTTATTGCAAATAATGTCGTTATGGGAAAATAACTGAAAATTCGAAAATAATTTCCGTTAAATTTTCCGACTCCAAAATCTACTTATCCATGCGCGCCACTCAAGCCAATATGTTTTTCGGGTTAGAGATGATGTACGTTGTCATACTTTCGATGGGCTTGTGTGGAAAAATGGGTCAAAATCTCGATTTTTTCCTTACAAGATTACGCCCTTATTTTAACCCTTCAGCCACCTGCAACACTCAAGCCTTTGGTATTCCGAAGCCAGGTTTTATGAATTAATAATTTAGTGAACACGGCTTGCGTGAAAATTTGCGCAACAGACTCCTTTTATTTCTGTTCTGGAAAATATAATTTTCCATATGTTATCCCCAGGGGCCACTCGTAAATTTCCCTCCATTTTACTCAGCATCGATATACTTTTCAACCCTATTCGAGGCTTGTATGCGAAAATGGGGCACCTAAATCTGTCACTCTCTGACGGTCTATATACCACGCAAGTTATGGCGTTGGCGGTTTTCTGGTCCTGGCTGGTTCGGCTGTCCGGTGGACGCAATTGGGATTACGTCACTAAGAGTTGAGAATCCGATACGGTAATGACACATATATTGGCAGAAACTTAAGAAAATAAATGAATCTTCAATTGGGGAACCCTGATTTAGAACGTGGGTACTTGATCTTTTTTAACTTTATTTATATAACGTTTATGTGTAAGATGGCTTTTCATTGTATGTTTTGAGATAGCCCACCTCTTTAAAATACTATTTCATTAGGCCTGATACATTAATTTTTGAGACACCCTATATATGTATATATTTTGAGACACCCTTTATACATGTAAAAGATAAATCAAGTCATAAATTGAAGTTGAGTTTTTGCGAGGTTTTTTTGGAGGAGATCCGAAAGGTATTGCTCGAGAACGGAAAATAGAGAGTCGGAAGCCAGCGGGGTGTACGGTTTATTTTGGTGAATTGTTTTGCTTCTGTGTTGCGATATGTCATTACAAGTCGGTAAAATAAAACTTATAATATTGTTATTAACATAATTTGTACCATTATATATTTTATACTCATTGATAATTCATAATTGATGGTATTAACCTGTATATATATTTTGATATTGTTATAAACCTAATTTGCACAAATATTTCATTTATACTCATTGATAATTCATATTTGATGGCATAACGTGTGTATATATTTTGATATTGTTATTAACATAATTTGCATAAATATTTCTCCTATTTTCATTGATAATTCATATTCGATGGCATAACATGTGTATATATTTTGATATTGTTATTAACCTAATTTGCACAAATATTTCATTTATTCTCATTGATAATTCATATTTGATGGCCTAACATGTGTATATATTTTGATATTGATATTAACATAATTTGCACGAATATTTCATTTATTCTCATGGATATTTTATATTTGATGGTATAACATGTGTATATATAAATTTAATGAGATCGTTTTATGCTGTGAATAACACTGTATTGGTTGCTGTCTTTTCGTGCTGGAATTTTAGTTTTCGTATGACTGTGATTGTAATGTAAGTAAGGGACTTGATGAATCCGCTAACATTTTCCTCCCCTGACTGAGCGAATATCCTAGCTATAAATCGTGAGCTTGCGAGCAAGGCACCCTGAGTCGTTCTTTTAACAAATGTTATATTTTTAATGATTTGCTTTTGTATGAAACCTATGTGAAATTCAAATTAACATTAATTTGTAACCTTGATTTTTGACTTGATGCCAATTGCTTATAAGCACCCGAAATGATAAAAGATTTGTAGCCTGTGCACAATTACACAGAATAAAACCATATATTCGGAATTGAAATATATTATATCGAAATGACTATTAGTAATAAGCAGCAGTAAAGGTATGAGCTATTTGAATCGTTCTTCCGTATCCTATAATCTTACAGCCTACAAGAGAAATACTATTCAATCACAAAAGTGTTTACATAATATAATCAATCGCTAAGCGATGACGAAGGAAATATATATTAATCGGCCTGCAGGTCTTACTAGAGATATTGGCTCAATTTGCAACTATAGCTGAGTAGCCTCCCGTACGGGACCTCAGTACCTGCTGGCGACGTCTGGCTAACTAATACTAAACTCTTCAGTTTTTAATGTATTGTAGTATTGTCACAAGTGTGGAACGACAAGTTGCGGTGCGTGAGACAGTAATTTAATTAATTGTTATCCTAATAAAGATTGTACAGCATAACTCGGTTTAGGAATTGGGATCGAGGTTTTCTCTGCCATGCTCTTTTCCCTCGTGAATTCCAGGCGGAGTATGGCACGCTTTTCTTTAATAAATTAGGCGTATTAGGAATATGTGGTTTAATTTACATGATGCACCTTTCCCTCAAATTTCCCTAATTGTGTTTAGTCGAAGCGCAATCCGAATAATTAAAAATTGTGCAAGATATAATAATAACACAACCTAGGTATTAATTTTTTTTGACGATCATTGGCAAAATAAAGACAAAGCACAACCTGTCTCATTCAACTATGTTGAACAGCCCCGGGTACGTTATACTACAGTTTATTTTAAATTTATAGATTTAAAGTTATTGAAAATCGAAAATGAGCTTCCCTAGTTTCAGTCACTGAGATGGGACACAGTTTTAAGGTTAGCGGCTTAACGAGAGATGCTTACATATGCGATGCTTCTGAGAGAGGGGGGAGGAGGGTAGGCTAGGGCATCTAGAAGAGCGCACAATAGAAACTTGGTCATTGTTTTTAAAATATCCTATTTTTTGGTCTTCAAATAAAATATGTATAACTGCTTTTATTTCGTAGACAAAAATGCTGATAAATCATCACTATCTCCGGATGTGATAGAGGATTATGTTGAAATAATTATTCTTGGTCCTGACAAACAATATAGTAAAAAATTGTTTAATGTGTGGGAAATATTTAGAAGTAAAATCACATGCATTTACCTTTATGGAAATAGTTTGCTTATTGGAACTGACTGTGGAACGGTAAGTGTTTAGCTATGTGTATGTAATATGTTATGGCTTTACTGCCTTACATCTCATTTATTAGGCATGCAATTTTTTCATAATTTTGGATGGTATGAAATGAAAAAATTGCATATCATATTGAAATGAAGACATAATATCTTTTTTAGTAAGGAGAGTCGATTTAAAAAATATATATAATGATTTATTTAGATATAAAATCATACTATTTTGTGATTCGGCGACTCCCAGTATACCCTTTCATCTCAACTATTATTCAAATATCTAGTAAGCTGCTTGAGACGTTAACTTAAAAATATATACCTACTTAACTTACATTTGTAGTACTTAGAGGAAATTATCAGCGATTTTTTCTCTTCAAATAACAATAACTTGATTATCCGTTGCCAGAGTTGAACTTCTTGAATTTGGACCGATTATTATTAGAGCTTCAGGTTTACTTAAAGTGTTTTCGATTTACTGCGCTTCCTCAGTAGCAGATCAATTTTTAGGGATTTAAGACATTTTGTAATGGTCAGAAAATGACAGCCTACTTGCCTGCTAATTAAAGTTAAATTCCGTCTAACATTCTACTAATAAAAATTACATATACAAATATGCAAAACTTTATTACACAGATAAATAAGGTTCAGCCAAGAAAATGTAGAATCTACAAACTATACTAAACTAACTAGCAATATTTTAACTAATATATATATATTTGCACGCCTTTTTGAATTGCAACAGATTGTATGCGGCTCTAACAATCTCGTGCAATTCATTAGTCAAAGTCAAAGTCAAATATAAGCTTTATTGTCCAAAGATAATATATCTCATTGACAAAGCACGGCCCTAAACAAATGATGTACAATCTATTTAATCAAGGTAAAATTAAAAATTAAAATAAAAGTAACAAATTTTAAATATTGAAATCAGAGTTGATATCAAAATCTAAACAACAAAAGACAACAGAAAATAAGACCCTACAAAACAAAATACAAGACAAATCAATCAGATAAACAAGAACAATACATCACAATATATCACTATAAAACTCGTTCAAGCAATAATAGGCCCTACTCAGCAGCATTCTGCGGACCTTTCTCTTAAAGAGAGGCAAGGTGGGAGCACGTTTCAGGTCGTTTGGCTAATGATTATAAATATTTATGCTCTCATAAATAATGGATCTCTTGGTCAACGTCGACGATGGTATCGTTAGTGGTATATCTAAATACTGTCAAGTGTTATAATGCGAACATGCACGAACAAAACAAAGTCGATTCTTACGAACGAGGCACACTGTTTCTAAAATAAACCAGCTGTATATCGTCAACACCCCTTGGCTGAGAAACAGCGGCCTGCATGAGTCTCTAGGCCTAGCATGGCACATATATCTTAGAGCTCGCTTTTGAAGTATAGACAAAGACTGGAGCAAATAATGACTACACATTCCCCAAAAAGATATGCCATATATAAGGCGCGACTCTATTAAAGAGTAACACACCATTCTGCACACCTGCTGCCCCAGCTGCTGAACCGTTACTTTGACTGCAAAGCAACCTGAGGCTACTTTTTTGGCAAGATCAACAATATGATCGTTAAACCTAAGCTCCCTATCTATCTCGAGGCCCAGAAATTTGGCACCCGAACGGCTCTCGAGAGCAGCATCCCCAATAACCAGCCCCTCCATGTCACATTTGAAACCAACTATGTTTGTTTTCCTCAAGTTATGAACAAGGAGGTTAAAGTCATACCAGGTTTTAACCTTTAATAAATCCGAGGAAATTACCTTTTTCAGTGCTTTAAAGTCGACGCCATGCCATAATATAGTTGTGTCGTCCGCGAACAGGGTGAATTGGTCACTGATGTCCAAGATGGTCAAGTTATTTATATAAAGAAGGAACAAAAGCGTCCCATAACAGAGCCCTGAGGCACACCTCACTTAACCACCCGACCCGCGGAGCTCTCAGAACCCAAAAAGACCCTCTGCTGGCGGTCCGTTAGATAGGACTCAAACCACGAGCAGGATACACCTCTAACGCCATAGTGATGGAGTTTATCCAGCAGAATCCTGTGACTGACACAGTCAAACGCTTTGGGCAAGTCACAAAAATCTTCTGCAGCCACCCCACCCCTGTTTAATTGTGAGTACAGACCTTCCAACAGTCTAAACATCGCATCATTCGTACCGCTGTTCTGCCGAAAACCAAACTGACTACGGTTCAGAATGTTATGCTTTGCTGTAAAAGCGATTATTCGTGCTTTCACTAACTTTTCTATAATTTTTAATAATGTTGATAGTCAAGAAATCGGACCGTGATTGGAGGGGTATTCAACCTCGCCCCCTTTGTAAAGTGGGACCACCTTTGATAACTTTAAACAAGAAGGAAACACTCCCAACTCCCAAGAAGCATTTATTGCCACTGACAAAAGTTATAAACCTTTGCTTCAAGGAGAGTATTTTTCCCTCCTGTCTCAAACAAGCCATTGTGATTCCCATCTTTAACAAAGGAGATAAGACGGATGTCTCTAACTATCGTCCGACTATCGAAGAAGTTGAGGAGCGGCATATAAGCGTTGCGCAATTTGTCAGGGACAGTGTCCGTAGGTGTATTGAGGACTGCATATTTTGCCTTGTTTCATTCTGTTATGTGCTATGCGATCCTGTCATGGGGTCATAGCCCGCTGTGGCGCAGGGTTTGTGCCTACAGTTGAGGGCAGTGCGAGTTGTTGGTGGTCTGGAGTATAGAGATGATTGTACACAAACGTTTATTGAATTAAACATCATGGCTTTTCCAAATCTTTTCATACTAGAAAACCTTCTTTATATAAAGAACAATCTCGAAAAATTCCCTACAAATGATCAGAAACATGACTATGCCACCCGCTCCAATGGACATCTTGCGGTTCCGCTGTGTAAGCTTGAGAGGTGTGTGGGCCGAAATATTGGGCTGTAAAGTTTTACATCAAGCTTCCAGACTCCTTAAAACCAAAACCCAGAGGTGTGTTCGGAGCAGGATTCGACGGACACTCTTAAAGAAGCCTTTGTATGACCCAATAGACTTCTTGACTTATGAAATAACCTTCAATGTTTTTTAGAATATCTTTATCTTTGTTTGTTGGTTTCGTGTTGTTCGATAATTTTTTTAACCTGTTTCAATATTTTAATAATCTTTAGTGTATTTTAAACTGTTTTTTGAGTGTTGAATAATCTTAAGAACTGTCTTATTGAATTACTTGTGGTCGTTACAAACAAATTAATTTTATTAATCGCTTTAAGCCATAAAGGTGTAGGTGGCTAATTAACTGTATAACTAACCACAAGTAAAGTAGTGGACTGTATTAAGATAGGGGGGTGGGGGTTTTACACATAGATATGAATTGAAACCCGGTGGGTATGTTAACGTACTTTAATAATGCAATTATGCATTTGCAATTGTTGTAAAAAATATATACAATTTATACACTAATTTCACGCATTCATTCATTCATTCACATAGAAAATAATATACAAAAGTTTTCTTAATTATTAATATCTACTAAAAAGTCTTGATTTGTTAATTTAAAATGAAACTTTTGTCTTTAAAATTCCAACTTTCCTTTCACTCTACAAAATACCTTGATATTCGAAACTCCTGTTATCGTACTCAGGGGTAGCCTATTAGACTTCACACATTGGATTCATGTATTTGCTTTGCTGGGATTGGTATGGCTTGCCTTTACTGCCAGTTTGCAGGTGCCATTTTACTGATTTTCTTCAACTACAAGGGAAAAGAGACGCTACGCCGTTTCTGGCTTTGAGGAATTGGGTTAAACTGCCCAAAAGAGGTCTTTGTCCAATCTTGGACAAAGATAACTGAGGTGCACTAGATATTCTCTAATATCTGTGCATACAAACGGAGAAAAATGGCCTAAAAGGGTGTGAACTTTTGGCGCGATAACGGGAACAGCACTTTCGCTGTTGATCGAGTGAAAGCTAAACTGCACTTTTTGAGGCTAGAGAGCGGTGACTGGACCGATCTAGAACGCGAAAATAACTAACAAAATGTGAGAAAACTAATCATTTGCCTCAAAAAGTGCTAGGACAGGGCTAGATGTTTTTTGGCGCTAACTTGATGCGGAGCGGTGACTCGACCGACGCATTACGTTCGAGTGTTTTCAGAGCACTAATAAAACTAATTTCTTCTTTCTTCTTCGAGCTGGCTGCCTGGCGCCAAGAACGAATAAAAAGTGGGGGTGGGCCCTTTGCCGAATTCATTTGAGATTGAAAGGGTAGAAACGGTTTTCTTTCTTTATTTGACACATTATTGTGTACACAATGCTGACGGAGACAAAAAGATATTGAATTGAAAACGATTAAGAACGATTTCCTTTACGAGTGAAAAGTTGCTATATTGTAATCTATTATACTGACAGTACCGGTGTACAGGTTCGGACTAAGGGATCGTCCATCCAGGTTTGGACTAAGGAGTAATGAAGAACTGAAATATGCTGATTTAAATGCACAAATTTCCGTTTACCTGCCATATTATGGCTCATTCATACTACATACGTACAGGGTGTTATCACCAAACTATACGGTGAAAAACGAAAGTTATACACGTGTTGGGGTGTTTCCCCAACAACTTAATCTTAAGACCTCTTAATGTGATGACAGTTGTTATTGACCTGTGTAAACCTTATTAGGTGCTAGCTGAATAAAATGATTTGATTTGATTTGATTTCCATCCTCTCCATCGACAGAAACCTCTTCGAAAGTCGGCCATTGTGACTGACAGTGTTAATTTTATATAACATTGTTTATATTTTGGCGTTTTAATATATATAATGTTTTTCGAAAACAAGTGCTGATATCCATAATTAACAAGCATAAGATAACACAAGTGAGTTTTGGATTGGTCTCTAAATAGATTATCAGCTGTTAATGAAATATATTCAGTTTCCATCGTTACAATAAAGCGACCACTAACTATTGGGAATATAAAGGATTGAAATAAATATCAGAAAATATAAATAAAGGTATATTATATCATCAAAACAGAATAACACCTTGTTTAGAGGTCATTATATTGTTATTTTCTGAAAATGACTGCCAGACAATACAAAAAGGCAGAATGAGGCACCTACCTACCTATCACTTTTATTAATATACCATAATTAAATTTTATTATAATTTTACGAGAGTATATGTTTTAGCTCTATTTTTACCGCCTCAACAACTGGAAGAACTTTGACATGAAGCGCTTCGCCAATAAGAAAATAATCGGTAAGCATCCTATCATCGCCATAGCTGGTAAGGAGACCGAAATTGAAAGAAAATTTTATGTTTGCTCAAAGTTTGCCGTGTACGAAGTTATTGGTTTTATACCATTTCGGATTAGCTCGTAACATCAATTAATCGACTGGATATTTTGGTAAGATAGGTTAGATAAAAATGCGTGATGTAAATCCTCAGACGAATCGTAAAATAGATAAAATTGTTTCTGAGCGTTGCCATCGGCAAAACGACGCCACAATACCCACGATATAAAAACGTAATTGGTCGTATTATAGGATCAGTTTGATTTTAAGGGCTTCCGATTGAAAGAGGATGCTGGTCGTCAACCTTTCTTCGAACCCCAATCGAAGTTTGGGTTTTAACTCAGAATACTGGACTACTAATTCTGCAATGCAATGAAACAAAACCTAATCCTATTTTCGTCCTTAGCCATAGATATTTGACCATGTTTATAGTTATATTGGTTTGTTATATTATTTAATTAATACTTCTAAAGTTATTTTTCACAAGTTAATATTTTTCTTGATATTCTTTAGACATCTATGATTTCAATGAAACATAAAACTTGCAAGTAATTTGGGTTATATAAGTTCCTTTTTAAATATAAAATGGATGCTTTAAAGTTTCGCCGGTTGTTGAATCAGCTATTGTTTAAAAACATGTATTTTTTTTTTGGTAAATAATTATAACTCACACACTCACTCTCCTCTTTTAGCCATGTAGGCATCCATTGGACAACGAAACGCCTGCACTTTTGTCGTGTTCTTATAATTTATTACCTCGATACCATGACACACAACTACAACATGAATTACTAACACGACACATAAATGTCATTACAACAAATAAACAGTTGACAGTTTATCTTTTATAAATAATGATTGATTAATTAAAAAAATCTTCAGGCTTAGCTTAATTTAACGTCGATTGGTACAATATTGCAACGAATGATAAGGAGTAGTGGGGTTGCACCACGCATTGCAAAATATCTAGGCCACACCTCATATTGGATTGGGTAGCCATACATTTAAATAATAATTTATATTTACATAAGTTATTTACAAATTGTTTTAATATTGGATTCAGGTAAATTGTTACATTAGATGTTTATCCAATACCTGCTACTTTAAAGGCCGGTTGTACATGACCAGCTTAAGATCAGCTGCATTTTAACAGCAATGTGATTTATATGGGAAAATTAAAATTCCACGACCAATTGACCTGTACAACTGGGCTATTATAATTGTTGGCATTTTAGACCATTAAAGTGGTATGTGAGTCACATGTCAGTTATAAGTAATGACTCACCAGTGAGTTATGACATAACTCACTGTGCTGATTCGTCGTTGGAGTTGATAATGCCAAGTTTTCGCCCTGGTCTTTTGAAAAAGTCTCGACCATTTGATTTAATTTTTCAGTAACTGATGCACCTGCAAGCTCCAGCGATGTTCATTATCAATGCAGTTTTATTGGTAATTGGAAATGCTAGAAAATCTTGGTCTTGATGTCTAGTATTGCTAGACAAATATATGGTCTTGAACATTATCTATGGTATCAGTTTATGACATTTACAAGCTCCAGCGATGTTGTTTATTAATGCAGTTTCTTCTAAAAAAGAATATTGATCAGATGCTTCTTTTAAAAAACTTGTAATCAGCATTTCAAGTAAGAATTTTGAATTTTTAGGTGTTATAAGTAATCCCTTCTCATCTCTTGGTGTAAGTATCTATCTTCTCCTACAGCTGAAGGGTTATTTTAATAATGAAAGAAGAACAATGACTTTCAGGCATTGTTTTTTGATTAGAAGAAAAACTTTCTCTTTCGGGGTAAACTTATTATCGGCTCAGACTTAGGTAAAATATATTTCCCTAAAATAATAATTTGCCTGCGATATGCAGGTGGCTTTAACACCAAAATTCCAGAATATAAGTTAATTAATTCTTAATCCTCTTATTATAGATATATAATACATATCAATAAACTTTTCAAATAAATCGATCAGTTATTATGATTTATGTCTTATAAAAGGTTCAATAAATATTGGTTGCAAATTGTGTCCCTTGCCTTGGATTACGTTTTCTTTTGCGTCATCCTAGTTAAATTGTTGTAGATATGTTTTATATTGTTGTGAAGGATTCATCATTTGCTATTCTAAACGTTTTAATTGTATTACTAGTCATTTTAATTTTTAGATTTGTCACTTTTGATAACGGTGACAGATTTTTTCCTCAAAACTCCAAGTATTTTCAGGTTTTTTAGGTTTTGAAGCTTCGTTAGGCTCACTTAATTGGCATTTTTGCTATTTACACCCTGAAACCAGGACCGAATATTAAAAATCTCAATAAAACTGTGGTGGAAAAAAGGGTTAAAAAAATTGCCTAACAAATCCAACTTCACAGTTACGTTATTTTTTAGATTTGCTGAAGTTAAGTATATAAGATTCAAATCTGGGTGATGCATAGGTAGCCGCAATACCGTATAACCATTATTCTGAAGTAATGTGGAAATTAATAGGTCTTATTTAATAATGTCATAAAGTTTTAAGCTTGCACTACTTGATTTGTCGTTTTCGGTTTTTTTGAGCTTGAAGTGGGTGCTGGATTAATTTGTGTACTGATAAAGTGCATTGTTAATTACCATAACGAGTTGGGCTGGTAAGTTTATTAGTTTTTCTTCCAACCAGTAGCCGTAAGTTTATTTTCAAGATTTAGTCCTCAGATTTTGTTCACGATTTCAACGTCAAAAGACAATTTAGTTATTTACAGCTACATGTAAATATTAGAAGAAGTTTCTGGCCTTTGGTAGTTTTGGAAAATAATTCTTGTATTATCGCTTCAACTTTTTGAAGACTTATGTTACTGATTACCACATTGTCTTTGTGAATATTTGTGCGCAGGTGACTTGCCCACATATTTCGCCTGACCGATTTTCGACAATCCTTACAATATTTTAGATTATCTAAAAGAAGAAAAACAAACTAGATGTTAGTTTGAACATAAAGCAATGAAAATTAAAACGAAGTAGTAAATTACAGTTTATATATTTAAACCTCAAGAAATAAAAATTAAATAGCACATATCAATAAATTTTACCATTGACAAGAATGGATGTCATTTCTGACGATGACGCCTTGTCACAAACTTTTCTAATGTGTCTCATTGGATTATCTTTTCTATTAAAATTGCGCAACTGGATGATTTTGACTTCGGCAGTATCATAATATATTTTGCCAATAATCAATCCTAGAGCACTTTATCTAATTTAGCTCTATAAGAACATTTCTATTATTTAGGGTTCTTTCGGAAACCCATGTTGCGCGCAATTTTTCTGAGCGATGAGTGGTATCTTTGCCAATCTACTTCTTTTGCACTGTAACACGAACTTTCTTCATTTTATGCAATTCGCTAATCATTTTACGAAAATCTCTAATTTTATACTCAAGAAGATGGTTTACAGATCAAAGTTGTGGGCGTTTTTTACCTGGACTTCTGGAAATTCTAAATGCAGATGAACTTGTTAGCTCACTCGATAACGGACACTACGTCAGACCCTTTTCTTCCAGTCCCTCCTATAGTTGTCACAGACACTCTAGCTTTCAATGCCTCAGATTTGGCCTGCTAAAGTGTTCATTTCAATATTGTTGTACTTTAAATAATTGAAAACGCGGGAAACATTTTCACGAGCCTGACTGTGAAGCTAATAACTAGCCATACTAAACATAGTTTAAAAACCAGATTTATATTTGATAAAATTAAATATCTGATGGTCACGTCGAGAAATCAGTAAGATGTATAGCTTGGGCCCTATATTCATCCGCTGCAACACAATTTATGAAAATTTCAAAATAAATAAGAAATGGTTTAGCATTTCTCAACAAATTCCCTAAAATGTTTCTAATTTAACTGGCTTTCTGTCTTTAACAAAAAGCGATGTTCCACTAGCAATATCAAAATTTAGACCGTGCTGTTTGCCAATTACTTCTTATCACGCACCTTTAAAGATAATGTTTTGGAGGTGTGCGTTTCCTTATTCAGACATTTTGTAATTTTAGCAAACCATTTGAAGGGGTGCATCAAATTGAAAATATAACTCAATACAGTAGACTTAAAATAACAAATATCAATAAGAATGAGGAGAGTAGCTTTTAAGGCGATTAACAAGATTCCAAGTCGAGTCAGAAGCTATATCTACTAATTACTCACGAGTTAATAATATAATGAAAATAATAATATATTATGCAATGAGCTATTAAGGAAAAGAATAGTAGGTGAGTGCCATAACGAATGCAAACGTCTTAATCGTAATTTATTAAGTTACTGTGAAGAATCAAAATTGATGAATTTTAAATCTACCATGCCATGACTATGGGCAATATTTGGTTATAAATTTATACTTTAATGAAATATTTGTATCGTAACGAATCTCATTAAAGTACAGGTAGTAAAATCGAATAAATCAATTAAATTATAGGAGTAGAAACATATTTTTATGATTCGTCTGAGCATAACGCACAAGTTTTTTCACGTGTTTCTAATTGATTTGAGGCCAACGAACGAAACAAATTCAATATCACAATTTTAAGCAGAAATAGAGCTGGAATATGTAGAGCTTTTGGAGTCATCTTATCCAATCCAAAATATTTTTTAGAAATAAAAACGGGTAAGAATCATTTTGTTCAAAATCAAAAACATTTTATATATTCAATTTGTTTCGTTATTTTGTCTCATATACTTATATATTTATTAAGATAATTATATTCGTACTGAAATGTATTATTCTTTAGTATATATACCAGAAATGCAAACCTTAGGCGTCGAGCGTGTTCGTTAGAATTCTCATGATTAATTAGTAGCGAACTATCTAGATTGATTATACTTTATTAGTATTTGAATCGGCCATTCCAATTCAGAATGCAAAATTAGTTCTCCCTTAAGCACTCTCTAGCTTGCTAGTATGACACACAGTATTCGTGGTCACCAAATATAATGCTACTAATTAATGCAGGTTATAAGTTCTGTATATTTTATGGCAAATCGATTATTTTTGGGTATTTCAGGTACCTAATACCTTTTATTTCTCTGAAAATTCTAAATATTTACCTCTCGAATACTACGAGAGGTAAAATTGTGAAAACATTGAAATGAATTTGCAAATCCCAATTGCTCCATTTATCCTAGATTTGTTGTGAGGTTTTGTTTGCCTGGTTAGTTGTTCAGACCATGTTTTCTTTCATAGCAAGTCGTCGGCATTTACGATGCATTGATATGCATAATCTCGTTCTTTTCATTCCTTATTTTCACTCTTGTAACAGGGCGTGTGACAGCAAAATTCACTAAAATGACTTGGGAAACTCATTTATATTTTTCATTGAAATTTAGCGCCAAGGTGGTACTATGAAAAAAACCTAAAATATAATATCTACAACGAAGTATTTCATACTTGTACTTCATTATACAAATATAATTTTTATATAAATATTTAATGTGAGAAAATAAAAGAGTTTTTCCCCTCCTTGTATTGTAAACAACCCATTTTGACACTGTTTTGAAGGACGTAAGTGAGAATTACCAAAATGGTATCGATTGCCCTTGACGACGGGTTGTAAGTCAACTTACCACCCTTGGGTGGTAATAATTTATGGCACCCTGACAACAAGGCCTCAATTCTATAGTTTTTTTTTCTGTAGGCTTATTGGCATATAATTGAAATTTTTTCCATGCAGAGTATTTAGTTGGTACTTTATCTTGTACAGGGTGTCCCATTTTCGATGATATTACGGGGCATCTCACTTACGAGTAAAGATAGAGAGTTGCGGTTTCCGCAATACTGTGCTACTTTTTTTGTGAAAAGAACGATGGCATAAACAAAATTTTCATAGCCCGCTTCGTTTTTGAGATACAGGGCGAAATTGAAAATAATGCATTTTGGGACCCCCCTCGTATCTCCGTTATCCTTTAACATATCCCAAAGCTAAAAACTTGCCCTTATATACTTTTTACGTAGAACCCAGTGGCGTAGTCAGATTTTTGCTGTGAGCTATCAATTTTAAGCTATAAATCAAACTTATGTTTTTTTAAATGGAACACCCTGTATATTTTTCTTTCGTTTGAATGGAAATTTTGTAAGCTTTTTAAAAATATATAATACATGATATGTATTTTAAATAATGAGCATAAAATTCATAATTTCACAAAATGTATCTCTATACGACACTCTTGATGAGTATAGTATAAGCATTATCTTTTAAACAACGTTATAAGTATTAGTAGGGAGAGATTATCAGAGCAATGGAATGATCATTTTTTTATTGACAAGACCTGTCAATGGCAAAATTTTTATTTTCTGTGTAATATTGTATTTTTTACGATTATTGAAAACGAAAATTATGAATATTTTGAAAAATATGACACGTTAGTCTGCTTTATACAGAGCAATGAAAACTCTCGTGAAGCTTCTCAACTATTATTCAATATGTTTGTTTGAATATTTATTTACCTTTTGACTTATTTGGGTTTATTTTTTATTTAAGTATTATTTTAATTTATGGATATTCTGAGAGAAGACAACCTGGTCATTTAATGTTTTCAGGAATAAAGAGAACATGGAACATTTATCCGGCCCCCACCAAAAACGTATAGTAAGGACGGAGGCAACGTTCCTTGTTCTACCAAATTTTTTCTTTATTCCGGATATCATTAAAAGATCAGGATGCCTTCTTTCGGGATATCTATAAATTAAAATGATACTTAAATAAAAAATAAACCCAAATAAGTCAAAAGTTAAATAAATATTCAAACAAACTTATTGGAATATAGCTGAGAAGCTTCACGAAAGTTTTTATTGCTCTGTATAAAGCAGACTAACATGTCATATTTTTCAAAATATTCATAATTTTCGTTTTCAATAATCGTAAAAAATACAATATTACACAGAAAATATAAAATTTGCCACTGAAAGATCTTGCCAATAAAAAAATACCATTCCATTGTCCATTGTTCTTAATAGTCTCTGCCTGCTAATACTTATACCGTTGTTTAAAAGACAATGCTTATACTATACTTATCAAGAGTGTCGTATAGAGACACATTTTGTGAAATTATGGATTTTAGGCTTATTATTTAAAATACGTATCATGTATTATATATTTTTATAAAGCTTATAAAATTTCCATTCAAATGAAAGAAAAATATACAGGGTGTTACATTAAAAAAAAATACAAGAGTGTCGTATCGAGACAAATTTTGTGAAATTATGAATTTTAGGCTTAATATTTAAAATACATATAATGTATTATATATTTTTATAAAGCTTATAACATTTCCAATCAAACGAAAGAAAAATATAGAGGGTGTTCCATTTAAAATAATATAAGTTTGATTTATAGCTAAAAATTGACAGCTCACAGCAAAAATCTGATCACGCCACTGGATTCTACGTCAAAGACTGTGTAAGAGCAATTTTTTAGGTTTGCGATATGTTAAAGGATAACGGAGATACGAGGGGGGTCCCAAAATGCATTATTTTCAATTTTGCCCTGTATCTCAGAAACGAAGCGGGCTATGAAAATTTTGTTTATACCATTGTTCTTTTCACAAAAAAGTAGCACAGTATTGCGGAAACCGCAACTCTCTATCTTTACTCGTAAGTGAGATACCCCGTAATATAATCGAAAATGGGACACCCTGTACATGAGAATGATAAACGGCATATCCAATAACCACGACTGATTCTGGAGAAATGTTGTGTAGAAGCTTCTCTATAAAAATTCTTCTATTGTTCGTCGAATTACTTGAAAATCATTATCATCTCTTTTATCTTTATATGATAATCACAGTTTTTTCTTGCCAAGGGATATAGAAGATGTGGAAGCATTTGATCGTAACTATGCTCTGTTCAATTTTTTTATACTACTTTCCTTTGGGAATATGTAAACATTTATTTTCTGCTTCCCTATTACGGACATCAATAACGTGAGGAATTACCTGACGTGCGGCGCTTCTAATTGTTTTCACCTGTTTGTTCGCTATGGTCACTTCGAAATAATAACGCAACGTAGGCAGCCGTTTATTTGTATCTAAAATAAAAGAAAATTGCTAATAGGTAAACACTCCCAATTACAGTGGCCCAGTGCGAAGTTTATTAAGACATCGCGAGGTTTCTTTTATCATATAACTGACGCACAATATATTCGGTTTGCGATGAGCGGAAAATTATCACAGCGTATAGATTTGATTTTGCAGATTATATTATACTCTTCCACGCAGTAATAACAGTGACCCGATTTCTAAGGACCGCCCGGTTTCCTTTCCGGTCCCGCACTTATATTTACGACTTTATGGAATGTCTTTCTTTATTTAAATCTTCATAGATTTAATTTGTTTTTGTAAAACATCATAGTTGTTATTAAATATGTATTGTATTGTATATTGTAGTGTAATTTGCCAAATGCAAATTTATGACAGGTTACGTATGTTTCTCTTGGTGTATCTATTGTCGTTTTTTTTTTAAAGTTCATATAAAATTTGTATCTATTTAATTTGTTATGGCAAAAAAATCATATAATTTTGGTATTAGCTAGCTATCTATTGCTTTGCTTTGTCCTGTTGTATTTATTTTTTTCTTTTATTGTGGGTTCGTTTTTATGTCATTGATTTTTGCAATTTTTAAATGCATAAGAGTCTGTTGTAGTAAAATTAATGTCGAACGTCCTTTTTCCCCCTTTCTTGGAATCTCATATCTAATTGCTAATAATATGCATTGCAGAATTGCCCTCTCGACTCTTGTATGGTTTTATTGTTTTTATTAGCAAATTAGGGTTAGACCCTATATTAATTTTATTTTTTCTAGAAAGGTCTTAGAAAAAAATATTGGATTACATTGGCGTAAAGTAAAGGAAAATATGTAGTTTTCTCTTTAGTAATGCAAATTGAAATTGCACTACATGGGGTTGATTCAAAATAGTTAGTTATGCAACAAGTGTGTAAAGTGATCCTTTTTTAATAAATGGGAATATTGTCAATCTCATGAATAAAAAAAATGGTACTTTACACATGAATAACATACAAAAATTTTTCTACTAATCCAATCTTAGAGAATGCGTAAAGTGAAGATTTTACCTATGGTAGTAGAAAAAATTATTTAAATTTATTCGACCTCAATCCAGAATTTCCAAAAGCATAGTACAAAATTTATAAAATGATGCTAAATGCTACATGCTAGTTCCTTCGAATTCTAACGAACACAGCCAGTGTTAAACTTGCCGTTTAAGTTTAGGGCTTAATTTTAAAAAATGCTTTAGGGAAATACTTTTGGTATTAGTTTAATAAGTTTTGAGAAATTTTGAATTGCTTCTATCCAAAACGTTTAATTTTTCGAGAATATTTGTATTGTTTCATAAAACTTAACATGACCTTTTGTCCTTCTTTCAAATTTATCATTTAATGGGGTTTTTAAATAAAATATTGCACTGACTATATGTAAGTTATGAAATAATGTAACTTGTCTCAGAAACCAATTGATGTTATATCACTTGGTGTGTGTGGTTTGATGAGATTTTCCGCCTTACTGTTTTCCTTAATTAAAGGTAAATGTCAATAGCAGCTAAACAAGGTCAATTTTAGTCAAACAGGAAAGCGTAAACTAGCACGTCGACACGATATCGGAACAAAACAGAATATCAAAACAAATCAAAACAAACACTCAATACCGGCAGAGCCAACGAAAGAACGGGAACAAGACCGTCCCGTATGACTGCTGCTTCGATACTACAAAACTGTCTAATCTAATTTAATGTGATTATGGGCAGTTCAACTGGCACGTGAATCTTGGCATTTTTACCAATTTAACTGACCATAGAACTAAACAGTATAGCAAAGTACGAATAAGAAAAGCGCTTCCGATTAAAGTTGATGTAATTCGATAAATCATCACAAACTCAAGAAGGAAGTGCAAACCATTTTATTCCACGGAGTGGTTAGTTTGGGTTATTAAAATTTGATTATGAACTAGCAACTTAAGACTTTGTTCCAAATACGAGGGATTTGATATATTACAGGGCAAAAACAAGTTAAGCTGAAAATCTTAACATATTTTGGCAATGCGAGAAATAATTTTTTGTTTGTAGAATTGCGCTGTTACCCCGACATCTCGGGGCAATAGCATTTCTATTAATTAGGAGATTGAAATTGATATTTTAAATACAGATCAAGGCTTATTTAACATTTATATTTATTAAAACTAAACATTTTGTTTTACAAAAACTCAAACTATCATAAAAACACACTGCAATTTTCATTGAAGCAGAAAAGACATTAATGATCAATTAACTTGCCGAAAGATATAGCAAAATATAGATAAGATGGCTGTCTGGTGATATCTTCTTAACATTATCCTTGCCCGCGCAATATCAGAGATGTTTCGAAACTATCTGCGATTTTTTTTACTTTTCCTGTAAAATGAAATTTCATATTCTTTGCTTAATTCAAATTCATCTACAATGTTTCCAACGTAATAAATTCTATTCTTATCTACTATATACTCAACAAACACAATAATTTTTCTTTGCATCTCTAGGAAGTTCCAATGTCAATGAATCTGCTATATTTTCAAAGAATTCTTCATCATCTGTGGATGACATTTCGAATTCACTCGCTGAATTATTTGTAGACACTTTCCTTTTCTTTAGTTTAATTAGAGGTATATCAAAAACTTCCTTGACTTATTGCTTCGTCTTCCAGTTTTTTCATTTTCTTTGGTTCTTTTTGTTTCAATTCACCTTTCACTGGTGTGGCACTTAAAATTTTACAGTGATTCTTTGTTTTTTTATTTGTCAGTTCATTCGTGGTACTTCACAGCATATGGCAAATTTCTTTTAAAATACTACTATTCCCATTACTAGGTACTGGTAAGCTATACAGGGTGTTATTTAAGTACGTGGATAAACTTCAGGAGGTGACTCTTTGAGTGATTTTAAGACTAAAACTTTCTATAAGCATAGGATCGGAAATGCATTGTATACAGAGTGTTCAAGTATAAGAAAAAACAGTAGTGTACGCCACTGACTTTTTTCTAAAATTTGTCTTTATTTCGGATTAAGGAACTAAAAATACAACTTTTTTTGTTCCTTGAATTATTTTCTTATCTTGCTTACTTTTTTGGGAAAAAAATGAAAACCACTATTACATGTCCCTAGACTATATGACAAAAAAGTAGTTTTTAAAAGTCTTTTTTTCTCAAAAACTAAGCAAAATACGAATATAATACAAGGGATAGCAAAGTTGTATTTTTAGTTGTTAAATTTGAAAAATATAGAATTTTTTAAAAAGTGAGTGGCTTACATTTTTTTTTATCAAAATTATTCAGAAGATTGACTTCCGGGACGCCACTGGACTTAATAATAATGAATCTGATTTGGGCTAAATAAGCCCCTTACTACAGTGAATACTATTGCCAAATCTTAACAAAATCGACTAAAAGATTATTAAGATTTTTAGAAAAAACGATTTATTTTTTTAAAGTTTGACACCCTGTATCTTGAAAACAATGCATTTCCGGACCTAGGTTTATATAAACTTTTTGTCTTAAAATCACTCAAAGAGTTACCTCCTGAGGTTTGGTCACCTACTTAAATAACACCCTGTATATTATTTTTATTTTCTACTTTTGTTCGTTCAGAGCTGGTTCTTGTTGATTTATTTTTAGATGGAAGAGATGTCGTGTATTCTCTCCATTTCATCAACTTTTTAAAATGTAGCTTCATTGGCTGTACCGTTGTTGGCTGTCAATGCTTCAGCGTCCTCAAAATCAGCATCCCAAAAATCACTTGGTTGATATGGAGATATGCCCGAAGCCTTAAATCCACTAATTCCTTTATCAACGGTAAATATTTTTTGATATGCAGTACCAAAAATCTTAGCCACTTCATAAATATTAATTATTTTCCCGAGATTCGATTTCATCCAGTAAGGGCACTGATTATTATACGCTGCTTTCAATGGGCTTAAAATTCTAAATCTAGTGGTTGGGTTCTGTGCCAGGTATGAGGGGGCAGCGATATCAAGTACATGCCATGCTCTCTTGCGAAGTCATACATTCTGGTATATGGTTTTCGTGGTTCTCTGGAACCAAACAAACTCTGTTGTCCTGTGATGTTGGATAAAAGAATGAAGTATTTGTTGGAGTACCCCAACCCACGTCTTGGGTTACTTGGCAACCAATGATATTCGTGGCCACTTTATCTTGTTCGCCCATGATACTACGATTTTGTGGACTACTCGGATATATGACGATATCAAAAAAATCAAGCAGTGGTGTGACTCAGACTTCTTTTCCCTCAATACCAGCAAAAGTAATCTGTTAACATTTAAGTATGATATTGATAACTTAAGACTGGAAGATAATACGTTGGAAAATCCATCAATGGTACGGCTTCTAAGCCTGCATAAGGAGGCAAAGTGTATGATCATATAACCGCCCTCAATAAAAAAATAGCATACCCATGTTGATGGGTCGACATAATTCGAAGATTTCTATGGCTCGATCAATATATTTTTCCCCGGTGGAATTTAGATATGGTGCGGAAGGGCAGAAGCGTGCCCTAAGATATCTGTGCAAGTTGAAACAAGGGACTATTGTAAACCGTTTCTCATTCAGACGAATAGACTATCAATTAGTTGCATCTTTATTTTGGAAACTGTATCACTAGTCCATAAAAATACGTCAAAAAATGGGAATGAAGAAATTTGTTCCTTACTCCAACCATTTCCAGAGGCAAATCTTTGCTTTTGGAGGTACGTTTTGTATTAATCGGTCATTCATTTGTTTTCTTGGAAACATCAAGAAGAGTGTATCAGGCATAATTGCCTGATGCACTGAAACACTTGTGATTTTTCAAATTTGTTTTATCCCTTTATTTGGCAATATATTGGCAAGCTTGTGTACAGTGTGTAACTCACTTTCATCCGCGTTATAGGTCATAATTGGAGAATATTTATTTTTTCATAAAGAAGTGACAAATTAGAAAAAAAATCTTTGAATTTGTCTTATTAAAGCCTGTAGCCTGATTCAAAATGGTGGCTTCGGAACCCCCCAAAGATATCGTAGGATGAAGCCGCAAGTTGTAATAAAAATCTTTTCCAAATATGTCCTCGTTGATTTTATTTTTGAAGTTATCAGGAATACCGAGTCTTTCTAAATTACTGTAGTAAATTACAATTACTGAAAATAGTTTTCAAGTTGTTGTTCTTGTTCTTCGCTAAACACTCATTTTCTTCCAACTTTCTTCGGTATAACTGGAGCATTTTGTGAATTTCTGCATCTGCCTCTCCGATCAGGAAGTTGAAACAGGCATATTATGCATGCAACACGCTTCCGAAACTTTTATCGAACTCGATCATATTTGATCTACTGCATTTTGTAGGGCCTGGCGATCCCACAATGCTCATGTGTTGGTTTTGGTAGTTACGCACCATCTGAAATACAAATTCATGTAGCAATCCCACAATACCCTAACAATAGGTGACTGATCGTGTCATACGTCACTCATGATGTATTATGTGCTGCAGCTCCATCTGTCGTTTTTCGGAATACTACCAATGTGTTGTTGCCCCGTACGTGCTATTGCCTCACTCTCTCCTATATTCTTTACATTTCGAGTGAGTTGAAACGAAGTTCAGTCTTTCGTCTGCTTATTAGTTTGTCCACTAGATAGTTTCCATCGAAATAATCTTCGTAGGACGTATAAATGAATGCCCATATTCAGAATCATCATTCAGAGGTTCCGAACGGCACTACTGTCTCAGAACATGGAAGATTTAATTTATTTTGCAACAGTGTTGTATGATTTACCTCTTATTCATTTTATTTATATTCATATGTGTTTCTTTTGCCTTTGTGTACTCTGCTACTCTTCATTTGTTCCTTGCCTCTTGTTTCATGTGTTGACAAAAACAAGGACTATTAGAAACATTTGGATAACCGGTTATTTTGTTCTCACATATCAATAATAACCGGATAAGAGTACTAATATTTAGATCGGTCCGAATAGTTCTTAACATTGCCTAACGTCTTCATGCAAATAATGCTAATGACAGTCTTCTCTATTTCTGCAAGTCTTGGGGTTTATATGTCTTCATGTCTGCTCTGAGTACCTGTATATCCCGATATCCGTCAACTAAAACCCTCTATATATCTGTTATTAAAGCCTTGATCGACGCGTGCATTAGAACTTAAAATCGAGTGTTCTGAGTTCAGTTAGTATTTCGATTGATAATCCCTCACATCATCGAAGAAGTATATTTGAACTTTTTGTTTAACTTGCATCACTGAATTTTAATTACGATTTTAGCAATTTGTGGTTGGTGATATGTCAGTGTCAGTATATCGTTAATGATTCACTTCAGCAGCCGATTAAAACAGTAAATCGGAGTTCTAAATCGTTGCTTTTAATTTGAGACACCGTTTAAGACCTAATCGAATTAAGAACCTAGAAATAACTCGCTAATTTAACTCGAATTCATTATAACCACAATACGGCTGTTACTGGCCAGATTATGTGAAAAAATGACAACCTAAATGTATTTCGTTTTTACATTACCTATGGCATGTGCAATTACGTTTCGTCTTAAAAATCTGTTTTTCTTCAATGTAAGTGAAGTTAACTCTAGTTTCAGGGTTAATTTTTACAAATAATGTTTAGGAGCAATTTTTAACAAGCGTTTATTTCTTGAAATTTGTTTGATTTATACTATTTCTAATGTTATGAGTAATTAAAATAACAGAAGTATTTTTCATATAAAGTGACTTACCTATCGAATTGTGGAGTTTTAGGAAAAATTAGTTTGTAAGACTTGCTACTGAATAATATAATTAGTTGCTCAAGTTTTCAATTTTTATATGATTTTTCATTTGTGTCGTCCAGATTTTTTACATCACTTGTTGTACGTGTTAATTGTGATTAAAATACGACTGGAGTTAAATGTAATAATTACTTTTGCGCTGTGTAAAGTAAGAATAAAGTGGAATATTCTAACTAGACCTGACTATTTTTATTTTTTTTTATCATTGCAATTAACTGTAAAGCATACGAGTGGTTCTTATTATAAGAACTACGAAATCATTTTCAGGTAAAGGTTGTGTTCAATCAGGGGATCGAAACCGCGACCTATCTACAGCGCACATTTTGGGATCCTTTACAGTCCCTACGGCACTATGCTATATTAGCCGCTTCTGATTGATGGGCTAACGTCACTTTCACTTTACGGTCCAGTGACTTTATTCCCATAGGTCCCCGCGTTCGGTTCCCGTCAGTGGTAAGACGTGTTTTTGTTTATTTTTTTAAGGTTATGGAGGGGGGGGGGTTACTGTTAGTCGGTTTCGCGCATAGCGACTTAGCTAGAGCTGGGGTGACCCTTCCAGATAGGTCACACCCTTGTTGGATCGGAGGCGTTATATTTTTGGACCCCCTCAAGATGTCGAGCACACGCTCTCTTGAAGGCTCCGATTATCACTAACATCTAAAGTAAGCGCAGGCGCCAGAAATGATCCCAGAGGACATTCGATCCCCCCAGCGTGAATGGGGATTTCTTCTAGCTAGGACATCCGATTTTTCCTCGGAGAACAACAACATAACGGTCACTGAACGTTTGCCACGTGTTCATCCAGTGGCGACAAAGCAGCCGATACACAACGCGTATTGGCTCGACCGAAGAAGAAGCGGAAGCCCTTTTTAAAATTATGTTTGTTTCTTTTTGTAAATTTGGATTAGTTTGAGTTAGTTTTGTTTGCTTGCGCTCCAGAGCGAGCGAAGCGAGCGGAAGGCTATGCGTGAAGAGTTAACCGTACTTTAAATAAGTGACGCTAACCAACCAATCAAAAGCGGCTAATATGTGCCGTAGGACATTATGCCTACGGCGCGGCGTACCTACATTTCCATGTTCATTTCAAGACAGCGCAGTCTTAAAATAATCACGGAAATTATATAACCGTAATTTTCTTTGTTCAAGAATTAAGCTTTAATTAAATTAAAGTAGTTTATTAAAATAATCGGGTATAATTTCACGAAATTTGCGACGAGTAACGCGCAATATTTTTCCGAATATCGATTTGTTTAGGTACCTTTATTAGGGAACTCTCGCTTTCTTTCGGTAGATTTGGCGTTGTGTTGCCCTGTTCCTGGTCTAGTTTTCTAGCCTCTAAGAAGAATGCCTTTATGGTCAGATAGAGTCTGGTTAATAATTGATTAACGAAGACAGCGCCCAATCTACTAATTTAATTTTAATCGACTGCCCAAGGTATCATTTATTATTGGCGTACCTAGTTTTAATTATAAACGTAATTAGTTTGTAGAGCTGCACTGTGACGTCAGACCATGGTTTGCGCGCCTAAATAAATAATCGAACAAGGTATTTTATTTATGTTACTTGAACTGTGATTTTTAAAAGTAAGAACGTAAATTTATATTTTTGATTAGTTCGGTTTGTTTCTAACACCGGTTATATCGCTTAATATTTCTCTTTGAATTTCGTTAGCCACCACAAGGGATCACCTTCGAGTGAACAAAGAAACCTAATTATTATTGGAAGTTTCTGTTCTATCTATAATGCATAATGATATCGGCTTTTAATTGAGCAAAATAATTAAATTAATAGTTGTTTTTTAATATTCTTTTATTTACCCTTATGCCTCAAGTAACTGACTTTTAGAACAGTAGTCAGTTCTAGTCGTAATATTTATAGAGTATCGGAAAAATCGTCACCTTATTGTTTCTGTTTTCCGTATTGAGTAATAAACCAACTTTCTATTTACTGCATTTGCCTGTGTTATTTAATTATTCCTGGGTTACCTGGACAACGAAGAAATCAGGAGAATTAAAGAAGGTGGGTACTTTGGCTTAATTCATTTGCGCTCTATGTTTGAAATGATTTGGCTCCATTGACTTGCTATATATACAGTTTAATATTGACTTTATCGTTAATCCTTAGTTTTTTTTTCGCCTCACTTTTCAATTTTTAATACTGTCCTACTTACTTGCCTTTCTTTATTAAATTAATGCTCTAATTATTAAATTAATTCTGGTTGTTATTTTATTTTTCATTCGTCCGTACTGATTAAATTCAAATCAACCTAATCAAATTAATTTCGAATTTATTTAAATAATGTTCTCTTAGTAGTTGCGAAGCTTAGGCTAAAACGAGTATCATATTTTAGCTTTGGGGTATTTCTTGCTTCAAGCCCGTGGCGCCTTATAAATAAAACCCACCCCTACTCTCCGGCATTAGAGCTAGGGCCTATATTTGCACGCTTTGAAGACGACTCGTTCTAGCTTACGCATCTTACTTGTAAATTCACTTAATTTCAAGTTTAAATTTTTTCTTATCTGATATTATTCACCCTCGGTCTCTTCTAAGCTGAGGTGAAGGTTCTGCGCTAATTAGAAGAAAGGAAAAGCGTGGCAACGTATCTAGTCGTTTCGTGGAACCCTGGCGTCTCCCTTTGTAAGCGTTACCTACATCAAAAGTGCCGGCTGTTTTTTGAAACATTTTAAACTAAAACTGCTTACCTCTTTGAAAGTAACATTGTTTATTTTATTCAGTCGTTTAAACATATAGCTTTACATATCTACAGCTTACTATAATATTGCCTTAATTAACTTGAACTATCGACGATACAAGCCGAATCGTTTACGTTATTTACAGCAAACATTCAACAAAAAGTACAAGGCACATTTTGACAAAAAATGGTAAACCAATATTCTAATGAAATGATTAGGTTTTAAAAAATGCGTTCAATACGTTGAGAAAACTTCCGGAATTCTGTATCGAGACCATAGTATTTTTTTTAGTTATTTATTTATATTTTGGATTACGAACATACCAATAAAAAAGCGCATTTGTCAAATATTGTTTATAGTATATAAAGACAACCAAAAAAATAAATAAAAGGTGATGGATTTCTCAGTCAATAGAATAAAATAAAATGCAAGAAATGGCATGCCAAACTATTTTATTTTGACATGCCGTTTGTTGCATTCTACGTTATTCTATTAAACAAAATTCATATGTTTTGTTTATAGAATATCCGCTTAATTTTAGTATGAATCATTTTAACTGACACTTAATTAAATTCTATAAAAAATATAGTCTCGGTTCAAATGATATCATATCTCGGAGTTTAGTAAAATATCTCAATAAAAAGGATATTTCCCAAAATCAGGAATTAATATTTATTTCTTTCCGGAAATTTTCTAGACATGCTATATTAATAGCATCTTCTAATTTAAATTGAATATATATATAATATTAGAAAGATACATTCAACATGTTTTGATTTATATTTAAAAATGTTAATATTCATTTATAATCATCAATCTTGCAGGACAATGCAACTTACTTATTTTATGGTAACAAATTAAGAGACACAACGTGTATACATATTACTTATTTAAAGCTAAGATTTCTAACGCACCTTCATATCTTTGTACATATCTTTATATAGGTACTGTATAATAAAATATATTTGGTTTAGATTATAAGACGTATTAATATATTATGAAATTACAACTTTAATAGGTCCAATCATAGTTGTATTTGTCGTCGTATATTAAGTAATGAATTATCGAAACGTTATCACTAAATAAGTTTTTTTCCGATTTCTGCCAAATCGACGTGATTTAAATAACGCTGTGTCTAGACTCCCGGTACCGGTATCCGAATAAATCCCGGTATGACATATGTAATGATGTGAAAATCTACCGGTATTTATATCAAGCTATGCTAGCCTCCCGGACTGATGTCCATATAAATCCCGGTATGTATTGATGACGTAATATTCTGCCGGTGTTTCTATTAATCCCGTTAAATTTTATAAAATAATTAGTGTTTAAAGATCCTTTACAGGCGTAGCCGACTATATCAAAATCGGCCTCTCCTATTGGTCGATCCGCATGAGCCTCCGCTCGCTTCGCTCGCTACGGGGGCTCAAGAAAAAGAAACTAACCAGGTGCTAACCCAATCTAACCCAAGACATACCCAAAATCAAGAAAAAAAACTGTTTAGAAACATAATCTTTAAAAAAAATAAAAGAAGCAATGGGGTTCGAACCCGTGCCGTCCAGGTGAGACCCAACTATCTAAACCTCTACACCACGAGAGCTCTTGCGACAAATTGATTGCATCACGAAGACATATTGTAATCTACCGGGATTATTGTAAATACCGGTAGACCATTACGTCATCATACCGCCATTATATTTTACCGGGATTTATTCGGATACCGGTACCGGGAGTCTAGACACAGCGTTTAAATAATGCGGTTAAATTCAAATTGAAGAAATCAAATTTGTGTTTCCATTTGATTCTTCAAAGCCACAAGCAATATTCAAGCTATGATGAACGATTAAATATTGCAATTATGTGGAAATAAAAAATCTATTTTGTACTGGTCTCGATATCGATATTTAAGGTAAATTTCAAAGAGTGATGAGGTACCTATATTCACCGATAATGTTACAAAATATATTTACATTCAAAACGGGTTAATAACTCAAAATTTATAAAATATCGAAGATAACGTACCATTATTTTTCATAAACTAATTAAGTATAAAGCACCACTAAATAGTTATCCCAATATGGATAACAGTTAATCACTAAAAGATATCACAAAATCAGGGTGAAGGCAGTCAAAATATTATGATCAAAAGAAGATCAAATCGTATAAAGTATCCTACCTCTGCTATATATACTCTACGCTACCATGCAATCTTAAATTAAATATTATTGGTAGATTTCAATCTTTCAGTTACACAGGGTGTTCAGAAGTTTGGATAATACGGTTCTTTATTTCGGAAACGGCTTGGAATGTTGAAATTAAAAAAAAAGCCACACAGAGCTTATAAAAATGGCCAATGATTAATTTTTAAGTTACGAAACCTAAAAGCCAACCATAATTTAATGTATTTAACAAAAAGTATTTGAAAAGCCAAAACTTTCACTTTACACACAATTATAACACTCACCGGCAAAATTATTGCACTCCCATCTATTTGAGTAGTGGAATATAATAAATATTTGATATTTCTATACAGGGTGGTTTGAATTTTGTAAGACATGCAGACAAAGGGACAAAACTAAAATAAAAAACATTTGCAGAAATGATAGGAAACGGATCAGTATTATGTGACTAATGCATGGTATTGCCACCTCTACTTCCAATTAAGTCACCATCAACGCGTCGGTACATTCCAATTATGAGATTATTAGTATAGTATGTTAAATTGGTCCATTCTTCTTGAGCGACAATTATGAGCTCCTATCGGATTATTTCTTTGATTTATGGCTCTCTTAAGATAACCCCAAACGCATTCTATTGTCTCTGTTAGCCCCCTCATACTTCCACTTCGCCCCCATGAACCCAAGACAACCTCTACTGCATCCTATTGGTAATGTAAATTAAGTAAATTAATTTGAAGGGAAGGCTCCCATGTAAATTATTTGCAGCATGATTTTAGCACATTTATTTAGTCATGTAGGGCAACAATAACAGCCCTAGAGGGCTAGGTTAGGGGTGACCACGAATCGCACTGAAGTGGCAGTGCAAGGAAACTCCCTCCTACCCCTCTTATTTAGGCTAAATGAATTAAGAATTGATATTGTAAAAGTATAATAATAAATGATGATGATGATGGAGGCTAGTCCAAACGAGTAATATCACCCTCAACTAGATCATTTTGAACAATCCTTACTCTGTGAGGGCGGGCAATATCGATGATAAAATTGGGGCCGATTTGTTAGTGGATAAATTATTGTCCTTATAACATTTTCCACATAAGAATGAACATTCATTTTTTGGGGTACATGCATAAGCTTTCTACGACCGTTGTACAAACCATTCGGTACCTTCTTGATATAAAGCTATTGCAAGAGCTGTATTTAACCGGTTTTGTCTTCCTCGCTCCCTCAGTCCCTCCAAATCCTTTTCCGAATATCATCACTGACTAATGCAATTCTGGTCTCATCGGTGAATATTACAAACCGCCACTGCAGTAATATCCAGTTCTGGTGAACTCGAGCGGATTATGCCCGAACTAAGAGTCAAACACTTAATGACCGTCTTCGCTGTGATACAATATTTAAAAGTCTCCTATTCGCTGATACAATTTTTAAAAGTCTCCTAGAACTTGTCCGCCTTGATATTAAGTATGGTATGTATGCTGAAATTGAAATGTAGCTCTTGGACTGGTGCTTAACCATGTCTCCTAGCATGCCGAATAAAATTGGTTACTTTCGACGACAGGCCTAGGACAGGGGGAGGTAACATCACCATTTTCTTCAAATCGCCGTATCGTATGACTAACATTGAATCGTACGTATTTAAATTATCCGCAATTTGATGCCTTGAAAGACGCTCTTGGTACAGAACGATAATTCTGGCGCCATCAAAAGCAGAAATTTCAGCTCCAAGCAGTTTTGTTACTTTCAATACGACTGACATAAACTAACAGATGTGCTTCTATAGAAATTAAAACAATAATCTCGATATTTCACTGTTTTACTATTGATTTTAAATACTGATTACAACAAATGCGGTCATTATGAGATCCACAACTATATTTGATGCTGGGATTATTTTGAGAGAGCCATAAATCAAAGAAATACCATCCTATAAATCGTCAGAGGCTCATAATTACCGCTCAAGAAGAATGGGTCAATTTAGCCCAAGCCATAATTAATAACCTCATAGATAATTGGATTGAATCGATGCGTTGGTGACCTAATTGCAAGAGAGGTGGCAACAGTAGGTATTAGTCACATAATATTATCACAATCTGTGTTTCGTGAAGCCACGCCTTGATTGCGTGCAGGTTATGTTGCTCAGATTAGGATCGATCTACGTCAGGTGAGGAGATGATACAGAAGACACCCTGGGGAAGACAATAAGAACGTCTATTGATCAGACTCAATAAAGTTACAGTGTACCCGATTACTCGAGTATGCGTGTCTTTTCGGTTGAGGTATATTTTGGATTGTTTATAGGTCTGATCACAAGTTTTTTAAGGGTTGTCTTATGTTTTATTTGCAGTTAGCTTTGGCTTAATTCAGGTAAGTATTTGAGCGCCTTACATACAGACTTGTTTGGCTTAATTTCACTTAGAGTTTACACAGATTCTACTTTGAAATTATTTTGACAAAATTATCTTAGATTCGATTTAACTACTTTAGGCGAGTAACCCCAAGCTCACGTACAGGGTGGCCCGTTTATTATGGAATGACACCTTATCCCATAATCTACGGGTGTGCAAAGAAAAGTTTATTACAAAAGTTGTTTGGATTTAATTAAATTTTTAAAATATTGTATTTTTATATATTCGTATTTTCGCGGACAAGTATCAACTTCAATATTTTAAATAGAATACGCTATATATTAAGGCATTTTAGAAATCCTCAAAAAATTCTGGACATATTTTATATATTATATCCTATACTTAAGTCTAAACGTTTTTGACATATTTTGAATTTTATGTCAAAAATAACGTTTGCAGGTCTAAATACAACTATCAATTTCTCCTATTGAAAGTCTTTATTATTTAATTGGAGTTGGTTCCCTTGTAGTAGACTACTTAACATTTTTCTATTATAAAAATACTATACGGCTTTTAAGTTTTGTTATTAGTTGGCCATGCCGGCGAGACGTGGGGAAAAATAATCGAGCACTAGAGAAATTACACTATTTCTTGTTGTCTGACAATACACCTACTTATTACTCCAGCCGGGACGATAAGTTATTAACCTTTCGCCGGGCGCAGCTATTCTAGCAGACACAACAGTCTTTCTTTTGCATCGTGTATGGTAACCTATAGTGTTAAAATCCCCACCGCATGGGTAGCCTCCTGTAAAATGTGTCTAGAAATGTAAAACGCTGGCCAATGGTAGTGTTCTTCTCTATGCTAAAATGGGATATTTATAATTTGTAAATTATAACGTAATCAGGTGCAGTGTATCCAAGAGTTGCCACGTGCACATCAGACCTTCCAACACAAATTGCCACGGACGTATCGATAGCTGGTCTAAAAATAGAAGGCTACCTATGCGGTGGGGATTTTAACACTATAGGTTGCCATACACGATGCAAAAGAAAGACTGTTGTATCTGCTAGAACAGCTGCGCCCGACGAAAGGTTAATAACTTAATCGTCCCGCCTGGGGTAATAAGTAGATGTATTGTCATACGACAAGAAATAGTGTCATTTCTGTAGTGCTCGATGGATTTTTTTTTTCGCCACGCCTCGCCGTCATGGCCAACTAATAACAAAACTTAAAAGCCGTATAGCATTTTTACAATAGAAAAATGTTAAATTGCCAATATTTCAAAAACTACAAGTTTTTCGAATAGACAACCTTATACAAAGTCTCCCTTATTTTTAATCCTCAATAAGTTAAAATTAGAAAAATAGGGAAATGACTTTTAATGATTTTTTCATTTAAATTTTTAATGTTAGTTTTTGATCCCCCTTATTTATTTATTATAAAAATGTTCACATACCACTAAATAGATCCCGTTCTACAAGCAAACCTTCTTCTTCTTCGACTGCATCCATATTAACGGATGTTGGCGACCACATTTCCAAATTTATTTCTGTCTCTTGCAGTGTGGACAAGCTCTCCAATTGATTTAATTCCGGTCTATTGTCTGATATTTCAAGCCCATGACATTTGTTTTCGCCCCATTCCTCTCTTTCCTTCAATTTTGCCCTCCAAAATCAATTGTATATTATATTTTTCATTTCTAGAAATACATCCAAAGTATGCAGTTTCTCTCTTCTTTATTGTGGTACATAATTCTCTTTCTTTATGCATTCTTTGTAAGACGTCGTTGTTCGTCACCTTATCAGTCCAAGAAATTTTATGCAGACGTCTGTAGGTCCACATTTCGAACGCTTCTATTTTATTGATAGTGTTTACCTTTAGCGTCCAAGCCTCCACCCCATATAATAGTATTGACCATACATAACATCTTACAAAACGCATGACAGGTTTAGATCTTTGCATTTAAGTACCCTTCCGTATTTTGCCATTTCTATTCTGCTTCGGATTGCCTTATCAGACTTCCAATCTGAGTGCAGCCAACACCCTAAGTATCTGTATTGCGATACTCTTTCAAGTTGTCGATTTTGGATTATGATTGAAGCGTTGTTATATGGATGTTTGTTTCTGCTGATTATCATGAATTTAGTTTTATTTGTGTTTAATCCGAATTCTTCACTTACTTGGCTTAGTCGATTACGCATTTCCTGAAGTTCTTCAGCATCTTTAGCAATCAATACAGCATCGTCTGCATTTCTGAGATTGGATATTGGCGCACCGTTCACTTTTACTCTCATTTCTTGTTCTTCAAAGGTTTCCTCAAATATGACTTCGGAGTATAAATTAAATAACAGTGGAGACAGAACACATCCTTGTCGCACGCCTCTTCCTATTTCAATATCTTCTGTAGTAATATTTTGTGTTGTGATATGTGCTGTCTGGTGCCAGTATAAATTCTCTATGCATCTGATGTCTTTATCGTCCAATTCCATCTTCTTCAGTATATCCATAAGTCTTTTGTGTTTAATACGATGGAAGGCTTTTTCGTAATCTACAAAACATAGAAAGATATCCCTGTTGACGTCACGACAATTCTGCATTAGAACTTGGATTCCAAATAGTGCTTCTCGCGTACCCATTCCAGATTTGAAACCAAATTGATTGGAACCTGTATTTTGTTCACATTTATTGTATATTCTTTTATGTGTAATTTTATATACAAGAATATCTTAAGAGTATGGTTCATAAGGCTTATCAGTCTATGATCATTGCATCTGCTTGCATTCACCTTCTTGGGGAGCGGGATGAACGTGGATCTCACCCACAAGGAAACCAACTCCAATTAAATAATAAAGGATTTCAATAGGAGAAATTGATAGTTATATTTATTTAGACCTGCAAACGTCATTTTTGACATAAAATTCAAAATATATGTAAAACGGTTAGACCTAGGTCTAGGGTATTATATATAAAATATATCTAGAATTTTCCGTGGAATTCAAAAATGCCTTAATATACAGGGTATTCTATTTAAAATAAGGAAGTTGATACTTGTCCACGAAAATACGAACACCATGTATATTATTTGTATTAAACTTTTTTTGGTACACCACTAGATTCGGAGATAAGGTATGCCATAATAAATGGGCTACCCTGTACACATGCTGTCAAACTCAGTTTTTGCTAGGGAATTAGGTGGCAGGTTGAACCTCTTGATTACCATGTACATTTCCACTGTGGTAGTGTGGTTCGCTTGAGTATTTATGTAATACAATTTTCTGACCGTTGCACGTTTATGGCTCATAATCGTTTGCGTTGATCGCTCGTCTTGTTTATTAATTATTGTCTCGAATGTTTACATAATATTTTTCAAGTTTAAATTCAAACTTGTGACAGGGTGATAATTAATTAGCCGGTCAAATATTTGATCCGTTTCTTGTCGTTTTTTCAAATGTTTTCATTTCAGTTTTATCCCTTTGTCTATATGCCCCACAAAATGTTAATTTAAGAACTATTAAAGCTGATAGTATACCATTTCTTTTGGTTCAAAATAGACTGTACAGAAATATCAAATCTTTATTACGTTCCACGACTCAGACAGATGGAAGGGGGGGTCAAGACTTTTGTCAGTGTGTATATTTGTATTTACAAAGTAATACCAACAATAAAATAGATATTTATGCAACAAGTGTGTAAAGTGAGCCTTTTTTATGAATGGAAATATTGACAATCCCATGAATAAAAAAAGGGTACTTTACACATGAGTAGCATACAAAATTTTTTCTACTACCGAAAAATATGAAAAAATTAAAATATTATTAAGTTACTTTAGGCACTAGTATGTAAAATAAATTATTTTACGCACTGCACTAAATGCCAAAAAGTAAGTTAGATTTACTTTACGCACTAGTGCGTAAAGTAATTTATTTCATGTACTGCATAAAAAAAGGTATATTTTACGAATCTTAGAGACTGCGTAAAGTGAATATTTTACGCACGATAGTAGAAAAATAGCTTTTAGTGTAACCGTTGAGTATGTTATTAAAACAATTTTACGAAAAATGTTGCAGCTATCCCCATACCAAAAACTGAAAGTGATGATTTGTTCTTATTCTTGTCTGGCTCATTTTGTCTGATCTATTATGAATTACTTGTTTTCAATAAATTACATACCTACATATTGTTATATTTTCAATTTCTAAGTTTCCTGATTTGATAAAAAAATAACACTTCTTGAATTCCCCGATATTTTATTATTTTTCCAGACACTAGGATTAATTTGCGCCCATCAGAACATTTTTTCAAAATAACATATACAAATTTCGGCAAATTTCACCGAAACCAACTTTACATGCTGTAAGTGTTTTTTTTTTAAGGAATTCAACATATTAAATACATGAAACTTTAGAGGCTGAGTTGTCATATTTTTTTCTCTAACAGATCATCGATAATTTGCACTATCTATGCAATTTATCAGCGTTTTAAGTCAAAACGTATACCACTGGTATTTATAAGCCAGCTCAAATGCAAATACTAAATATGCACTTTATAGCGGCGTAACTACAGGGGGGCTGGGCCGCTCCCAGACATCGCTGCACCCCCCCCAGGAAAAGTCTGAATTTGATTTTTTGTCCATATCACAATAACAGGCCCACCCTAGGCTCCCCGCAGGTCAGATGGCTAGTTACGCCGCTGTAAGCACTTAACAAGCTTTCCAATATTGAAAATAGAAATAATATCCTGATTTGCCAATAATTCCATTATTTATAGTCAACCAATCAAGAGAACACTGTACTTCCTCCTATAGGCATTTACCAAAGTGTACGAAAATGTATTTTGTAAATTTTAGTATGGTTATAGACCATATATATAAATATCCTTAAAACATTATTTGAAGTTTGTCATATTAGGGCATAGATGGGAAAGGTAGAATACTTACAGTTGAACATGTTTAATAGTGACCCATTATTAGTTCTGCTACTAAGGAGTTGTTACTGTTTAATAATATGTTGAAATATCGCAAAATCAATTGCAATATTGATAACGGCATTAGTTACATACAATTTTACATAACTCCATAATAAACACAATACATTGCAGACATGGTGTGTATCGAAATTCCGTAAAGTTCCAAATATCTTAAATAATACCACCGACTCTTAGACGAATTTAATTAAATCTGACACCTGTCCTCATATGTCCTGTAGGTAAAAATTGTGGCACGCCTAGCTATAATCGCCATGTTGCCAAATTTCTCATATTTAAGGAACTGATATGAACATTCATTTTTCTAAAATTGAACACCGTTTTTATAAATGGAATTTTGAGACGGAAAATGACAAGCTTATGTGATAAAAATATCATTAATATCTTTAAAAGCAACCCATTACTGACTGATTATTAACTTGTTTTCCGTTACCTCTTGTCAAAGGGCTAAAAAAATTGCGCTGTCCCAGTTTGTCATAATCTACCAGCTGAACTTACCTTCTGGTCACTTCGGACTAGTATTGATATGAAAAGAAAGCTGATTATGAAAACTCAGGTGCCAACTATTTATTTTGAAGCCAAGCTTTTTGGATTCTGCACATTGTGAAAGTGTCTGAAATGTCCAATTCAAATCAAATTAGAATTTCCGTAGAATTCAAGTATCCGTAAATGTATAGGGTGTTAATTTTTTATAATTATTTTTTATATATTGAAACTGGCTACGCAGTACGTAAGATATTTGGACCTTTTCAGACTCTTGTTACTCACTATGTAATTAATGGCAATTTATGTTGATATTTTAGCTGATATTCTTTTTGTGGCAATTGGTTACTTTGAAATTATTAAAACATTATATTTCTAATAACTCCTGTAACCAAAATCACCCTTAATGCAACTAACTTGTATTCTGTTCGTCAACTAAAACGAAAAAGCCAGGATTTCACGTTTCAATCAGCCAGTACTTTATGTGATTTCATTAAGCTTGAGTAAAATTCGGATATAACAATTCTCAATTTGTTTGTAGTCAAATAAGATTAAAGGTAACACTTAAGTACATATTAATCGATGTATAACATTACATGCTATGTAACTATTCCTACAACCGGAATCCATAATGATCTAATTTGTCATATTATACAGTATCTTATTAAAAATGAATAAATGTATGTCTCTTTATATTTATGTCAGTCATTAATTTAGAATCAGCGCTACGTTAAAACCTATTCTAGAATTTTAGAATTTAGCAGCAACACTGCACTTAATGTCCTACTAAATAAAATATATTAAAAAGATCGGAATCATTATTATTACGGTGAGAACAAATTAGCGATGATTAGAGCTGGGTATTTCCTTAACAAAGAGAAACGAAAACTTAACTAAAAATAACAGTCTAGGTCCTGGAATTTGATATTTTTTAACCGGCCAATCCAAAAATATTTCTCGTTGACATTCAATTGCCATTGTAACCAACACCAACTTAGATATTTTAAATAGTCTATCGATATTTTGTAATATATTTTAACTCCAATTTATTTATTTATTTATATACGGGAAACCCCATTATGGAGATATAATAAACACTTTATCAAATACAAAATTCATAAAATAGTAATACAACAAGCACTGCAAAACAATATTACGAAATTAACCCAAACTTACTAAGAACCTGCTTCATAAAGTTATCGAGCGAGCTCCTGACCAGATTAGCAGCAGGAGGATTTAAATATTTAGACATCGACCCAGTGGGGAATGAGCTCCACAATTAGTCCTGTGGTGTATAACGAAGAATATTTCATCTCTTCTTAGGCAGTGTCTAGGGACTTTCAGCTCAGTCCGGCTTAAGAGAGATAAACAATCGACAACCCCATTCAATATTTTATATACAAAGCAAAGGTCAGACAACCGTCGTCTATTTTCAAAACTTTGCAAGTTAAGTTCGGTCGCAAAGCCTCAGGGATTATTAGCCATGCCAGCCTTGAGCACGCAATATTTAACAACTTTGGACTGTATCCTCGCAATACTATTGTTACGTAAATTATAAAAAGCTGGCCATACACAAGACCAGACCTTACCAGAGAACAATAAAACATTTTTAATGAATCAACAGATAGGTCATTACCAATTCCAAAATTAAAGCCCAACATTTAAAACGACTTTATATGAGAATAGTGATGTGTAAATGAAAGACGATCGTCCATTAAAACTCCCAATCCCTAATGCAGTTAACAGAATTAATCCTGCCACCACGCTTACAGAAACTACTAGAACTATTTTCTTTCGGATATAAGGATAAGTGATTAACACTACATCACTAAATAAAAACGTTAAGACTAGATCAGTGGAGAAAATCACAATCGGCCAAGGTCTGGATTATATCATTAATGAACAAGGGACTCCTCTTTCCATACCGCTAGGTAAATATATAACCATCTTTCAAGCGGAAGTGCTTATCATAAATATATGTGCAGAAGGACTTCACCGAAAGCACATCTACATATTTCCAGACAGCCAGGCGGCTCTAAAAGTTTTCGAGTGCATCTCAAAGCTAGTCTGAGAATGTAAGCAAACCCTAAAACAACTAGCAACACGCAATCAAGTAACTTTAATATGGGTTCCTGGCCATATATAGAGGCATAGAGGGCAACGAAAAAGCAGACTGTCTTGCGAAAGAAGGAGCTGGAACACCATATTATGGTCCAGAGCTCTACTGTGGCCTGATGAAGAGCCACAACACCGAATAACTAAACAAATGGGAAAAAGACCAACTATCGTTCTACTGGAGAAACACTTCAGGACTAAGACAGTTGAAAAGGTTTATCACCATTTCTGCGAAAAGAGCAGAACAGCTCTTAGACATGGACAGAGTAGATATTAGAACTGTCGCCGGACTGCTCACTGGACACTGCCCGGTAAAATACCACCCTAAAGGCAATAGGCAAAGCAGAAGACGACCAATGCAGATTTTGCAATAATGCCACTGAAACTGCAGAACATCTACTCTGCCAATGTCCAACCTGCAAAAAGCCTCAAGTACCTTGAAGGAGCTATAACTTCAAGAAGTGAGTCAACTACCTCCCAAGAAAATAGCTTCGTTTGGAAGAAGCCTACGTCCCTTGGACACAAATTAAGTTGTAGAGTTATGCACAAAATATCTGTAAAGGTAGCAGTGCCGAGCAGGAAACGACTCCCTAGCAATCTACGATCTACAACAAGGGACCCCTGAGGTCACCATAAGGCTTGTCGAAACATAGCTATCGATCTTCAGTCATGTTCTTGGGACGTGATTCTTTTTGAAGGTCTGTCTAGAGGTCTCTGGTAGTAGGCTTACTTTTATTCGCTCTTTACGCAAGCCGCCCTTCGTTCATTTTCAACACATGCGCTCTCCACTTCTTCTGCCTGACACCAATCTAACTACATCTGTCATTTGGTCACAGGCTTGCTTGGTATCAGAATTTCTATGTCCCTCCCATAAAACCTCTAGCGATGTTTGTTCAGAGAAGCTGTTTTGTTTACTAAACAAAAACGTTAAGACTTTCCTACAAAATTGTACAATCATTTGCACCATTATCTGATATAGCTTTAGATCATCAGTGCCTAGGAGGAAATCACAATCGGCCAAGGTCTGGCATTAATGAATAAGGGACCCCTCTTTCCATACCGCTAGGCAAATATATAACCATCTTCTAAGCGGAAGTGCTTGCCATAAATATACGTGCAGAAGAGTGCCTCACACAAGGACTTCACAGAAAGCACATCTACATATTTTCAGACAGCCACGGCTCTAAAAGCTCTAAAAGCTTCCAAGTGCGTGTCAAAGCTAGTCTGGGAATGTAAGCAAACCCTAAAACAACTAGCAACACGCAACCAAGTAACTTTAATGTGGGTTCCTGGCCATAGAGGGCAACGAAAAAGCAGACTGCCTTGCGAAAGATGGAGCTGGAACACCATATTATGGTCCAGAGCCCTACTGTGGCCTTATGAAGAGCCACATCACCGAAGAACTAAACAAATGAAGACCAACAGTCGTCCTATTGGAGAAAAACTAAGACAGGCGAAAAGGTTTAACATCATCTCTGCGAAAAGAGCAGAACAGCTCTTAGACATGAATAGAACAGATATTAGAACTGTCGCCGGACTACTCACTGGACACTGCCCAACTCTGCAAAAGGCTCAAGTACCTTGAAGGCGTACAGCTATCACCTCAAGAAGTGAGAACTACCTCTCAAGAAAATAACTTTGTTTGGAAGAAGCCTACGTCTCTTGGACGCAAATTAAGTTGTAGAGCCATGCACAAAATATCTGTAAAGGTAGCAGTGCCGGGCGGCTGAAACTAACCGAAACGTCTCCCTAGCAATCTACATTCTACAACAAGGAACCCCTGAGGGCACCACAAAGCTTCTCGAAACATAGCTATTGATCTTCAGTCATGTCCTTGGGACGTGATTCTTTTTGAAGGTCTGTCTACAGGCCTCTGGTAGTAGGCTTACTTTTATTCGCTCTTTACGCATGCTGCCCTTCCTTCATTTTCAACACATGCGCTCTCCACGTCTTCTGCAGTTTTCTGCCTGACACCAATCTAACTACATCTGGCATTTGGTCAAAGGTTTGCTTGGTATCGGAATTTCTTTGTCCCTCCCATAAAACCTCTAACGATTGTTGTTCAGAGCAGCTGTTTTGTTTTGTTTATATCTGCTCTGCATTTTAGTATAGGATAGACAACTGTCGCCTTTTGTTGTAGAATGTGTAAGGCATAGGATAATCTGCCTCAGTATAAATATTGCATTGATGGTAGATCTATTTTGTAGTTAAATTGTACTTGTTCTGAGCAGTGTTGGTTGATTATCTTCTGAATATCAGATCAGTTCGTAATAAAACTCATGAATTGGATGCATTTCTTTCAGATAAAGACTTTGACATTGATGCTCTAATCAAGCACTGGCTCAATAAATATGAATTAAACTCACTTGTTGAAAACTACGCCCTTGGCTCTTTCTCTGCGTGTGAGGAATACTCGAGCGGGGGTGCTTTGATACTGGTTGAGACTGTTAAGAATAAATATGAAACCAAAAATATATTAACTATAAATGTAGAATTATGATGTACATTGATAAAACGATTTAAGCTGTATCTGCTTTTAGGATATAGATCCCCACATGGAAATTTTGGAGCGTTCTTGGAGGCTGAGTTGCGAGACATTGATCTTGGTAGGGATGCTTCAGGAGACTTCAATGTTAATTTTATTCTAAATGATGAGAACTCGGCCTTCTTGATAACTATGGCTTTCAGGGGATGATACATGATCCAACAAGAGGCACGGCCTGCCTGGACAACATCTTTATTTACTGTGTCTATAGAGAGATCAATACCAAAGTATATAAAGTATAAACTAATTTGTCACTGCGGACAATCTGTATATCTTGACATGGGTGACGGCTGTATGGATGTGCGGCGGCCACTGGAGGGAAAAGTATGTAGACCTATTACAAATAATGAATTAGCTTGTTTTGAAACTGAGGTAGGGATGATTTCTTGGGACTTTCTCGAAAATGATGATCTTTCAATTAAGGATAAATTTTCTTCTTTTATTGAACAACTTAAGTCTGTCTTTTTAAATCAAGAAAAACAATCGTTTGAGTCAAGAAAAACAATCCTCATATAGTATCAAGGTTTACTAATGCTTTACGTCAGACGAGGAATGGGCTGCAGGATTTTTACAAATAGTCATCCTACTCCAAGAAATAAAGAAGTTAAAAGTTAAAAAAAGACTCTGCAGTCAAGCTTTAAATCAGGCAAAGAAGGATGCAAATGTTCGCCTTATACAAACTTCTAAGAATCCTGTAGGAAGTATGTGATCTATGATAAACCATCAAAGGGGGCAATCTAGAAACATCTCAAAGGAACATTTTAATGAATATTTTAGCACTATCGCCACAAAAATTGTAAATAATATCTCTCAATCTAACCGAGATCCTCTAGAGTATCTTTACAACATAAATTTCCCACCGATAGTATTTTCCTTCCAGCAAGTTACAGAACATGAAATAAGACAGATCATTGAAAATCTAAAAAACAAAAATAGCAACGATATCTTTGGTTTCTCGGTAAAGTTATTAAACACTATCAAAAATATAATCTGGATCTTGTCTCTATCATTCTTGATGATTTTGAGGGCAGAAATTACAGCATAGCTCAATTCTTTGATCTCAGTAAACCTTTGACTGTGTCTCGCATGAAATCTTGCTAGAAAAGTTTGCCTATTACAAATTTGCTGCCTCATTGCCCTACTCAAGTCATATTTGGAAAAACAACCACAATAATTCAGAGTGAGTGGTGCCTTGTCCGCGGAGAAGATTTAAATCTTAGAGTTCCTCATCCTGGTTCCGGTGCTTTTCCTAGTGTATGTGAATGACCTGCTAATGTGTGATTCTGTCGTTAAGTTTGGTGAATATGCAGATGAAACATACACCAAGAACTGCAGCCGGATCCTTGATATAACAAATGAGATGGCATGTGAGGCATAGTTGGAGGCAAAGATGTGGTTTGAAATTAACAAACTATCACTTAATGTGAATAAAACTCAAAAAATCCCTTCGAGAGGATAGTGGGGTAGATGGGGGCAGTGTCAAGTTTCTGGAAGTCTATCTGGACCCAATGCTCAAATGGGATGTTCATGTTGGGTCTGTTTAGTAGCATTTTAGCTTCGAGGCCTGGCAGACTGTGCTTCCCTATATACCATCCTGACATCATATCATGCTCTTTTCCATTCAACCATTACATAAAGTATAATGAATGGCCTGGGACAGGGCAAGCTCTGCAAAGAGGGTTTTTGCATTGAAAAGGAGGACAATAAAATTTTTTGCTGGGTTATAGGGAAGACTGCAGGCAGGCATTTATTGGACTTAAGATCTTGACTTTTCCATCTGCCTATGTCTGTGGGTGCCTCACTTATGTCAGGCATAATTTAGGCCTTTTTGAACCATCATGATATTCATGACTACCCAACTCGACATGGCAGTGATTTAAGCATGACCCTCTTTCGCCTTTCAAGATCTCAATCACAACCTGAGTTTACAGCAGTAATAAGCTTGCCCCCAGTGTTAGAGAGCTTCCGCCTGATTGTTTCAGAAAAGTAGTTAAGAACATATTGTTAAGAAATGCATTCTATTCCGAGCAAGAGTTCCTTGAGTGTGGTCATGAGTGTTTTTTGTTTTAAATGTATAATGTGATTGTTATTGACCTTTTCTTTAATTCATATACATCGCTTCTAGTCTTGATATTTTACTTTGCGTCTGTTTTATTTGTTTATTCGTTTTAAGTTGTTTGCTTTACCTGTAGTTCTTTTGAATCAATCATAAATCCATTTCCATTTTAGTGTCACATGATATCATCACATATACATATACAGTTTCCTGGTTTTAAGACCTATTTTATTCTATATTTTTATTTTATATTTGCTTTGACCTATGTCAAAGTTATCATGATGTAATTTTTTGAGCATGAATAAACTGTCTTGAATTAGGTTTCATATCCTTCTCTGGTCTCCATAAAGCTCATGTTGCGTATCGGTTAACAACTTTTCCCAGTATTTTCGTTTTATAAAGGGCGATTCATCGTGAAGTTCAGGAAAATATTTTGAAATGAAAGACACAAAAATTAATCAAAAGAACAGTCGACACGACCTAGGCGGCCTGTATGTTCATTATTTCACGTGCTGAATGACAAATAGCGCCATCTTGTTGGAGCCAGATATCACCGACATCACTGCGATAGCGGGTTACGTCCCGGCTATCCTCATCTTTGATAAAATATGGTTCGATGATTCCAGAAGCCCATGCACCGCACCAAACAGCCCATTTTGCTGGATGCATCGGCCGTTCTTGAATTGTTTTCGGCTGCTCGTCACCCCAAATTCAGCTATTTTGTTTTTTAACGTATCCACTGAGCCAGAAATAAATCTCACCACTGAACAAAATTCTACGATGCAGAAGCGAATCCTCACTGAGCTGTTCCACAGCCCATTCATTGAAAACTCGATGCAAACGCAGGTCTTATTCGCGTAGACTTGAGACCACGTAACCCCAAAGAAAATAATCTAAAGGGATGATATAACACGACCTAGGCGGCCTGTATGTATGTTCATTGTTTCACGTGCTGTATGACAAATAGCGCCATCTTGTTGGAACCAGATATCACCAACATCACGGGGTTGAAGTTCGTTGTGCGATAGCGAATTCCATTGACGGTTACGTCCCGGCCATCCTCATCTTTGACAATATATGGTTCGATGAATCCAAAAGTCCATGAACCGCATCAAACAACACATTATGCTGAATTTTGATTATTAACGTATCTATTGAGCCAGAAATGGGTCTCATCACTGAACGGAATTCTAGGATGAAACAGCGGATCTTCACGGAGCTATTCCAGAGCCCATTCACTGAAAACTCAGGTCTGCCGGCTTCAATTCTAGGACGAGTTCGATTTTATATACTTTTAAACGATGATCCTTACGCAAAATACGCCAAGTTGTTGTATCCGACCAAGCAACCTGCTGAGAACGAGGTCGAATCGATTGTTCACAATCACGCGTGCGTTCTCAGCTAGCGGAATTACAATATCCTCTTCGCAACGTGCTGGGCGTAGACTATTCGGCAGGCTGTCATCCAATAATGAATTTCGGGGTTCAAATTTGTTGATGGTATTGGCAATAGGGCGTTCGGTGGCTCGATTATTCCGACCAAAGTTGCGCGAAGTGCACGAAAAAACTTGCTTCACAAATCGCTGATTTTCGTAATTCAGCTCCACAATTTAGAGTCGCTATTCCAGTATAAGGTGATGCAACGGTACTCAATACTGAGTCAAATTGCAGTGAGACGGCTTGACACGGGTGATCTGAAAAAAGTAACTCACGATAAATCACCCTTTATATGTCATTCTTCTGATTACTATGTTCCTTACTGTGACATAATGTTGACGATCTTCTTGTGTTTTGTAGCTTTGATATTTCAGAAGGTTTTCCCCTTTTTTGCAGCTGTTACTGTTACCGATTGCTCCCTCTGCGGCTACCAGTATATTGATCAAGATCCTTGACACTATCCTGCATTTGCTTTGAATTTTGCCTGCTAATCACGTCTCATAATCTTCTGGTACTAATGCCCAATAAGAGATTCTCTGATAACTTTTTCTTGAAACACTGGAGTTTTTTAGGAATTAGCTGTATAACCAATGCCATCATACAAAGAAAAATAACTAATTGGCGGCCACAATCCTGATCAGGTAAAGCTAGAATTTGTTACGAACGCATATTTCTATTGGTGATAATGAAATACATAATGGATTGTTGTGCTGGTCCCTAGGAGTTTGAACATGTTATTTTATGTTGCATTTTGTGTGGAAAGAAATTATTATTTATTCGTTAATAATGGCTACCCATGTCCATAATTGTCAATGTATATTATTTCGAAATTTATTAAAGTAGGGATAAATCATATAAAAAATGCTTAGTACTCTTGTTTTAGTTAAGGATAATCTCAGCTCCAACCATTGTGCTTGCGGTTGTGGTTTCTTCAATGTAGCTGTGTAGCAAATATTATGATAATATAAACAATTATATACTAATTTATTCTAACATATAAAGTTATTAATATGTAAAACAAGAACAGTCATGCCGATAAAGAATGAACATTTTCGAGAAATATAAATACATAAGTTATTGCCTCAGCAGAAGGTACGCGACGATCAAAACTTCAGTTGATTTTTTTAAATATTGTGTGATAATGTGACGTTTTCGAATTGCCATTTCTTTAAAGCTGCTAGAAAAGCCATTCTATGATCTTATATAGCTTAAAAATGGAGGGAAGATTTTTTAGCTTAATCGTAAATAGCTAGAACATTTTCAGTACTTATTTGATTATTTCTTATCAGTGACAATTGTCTAAACAAAAAAATATATCATTTATGTATTTAGTAAACAAGTCTGGAAACACCAAAGGTCATACAAAACTAAAATTTTCGGGAAATTGTTAGATTTCAAAAACATTTTCGAATCTCATGGCCTCCACTTTTATAATTGTTGGAATTACACGTAAAATTCTAGCCATTTTTCATACTGCTTACCAAATATCAGATGTGGGTAGGAATCGATTTCTTTTTTGAAAGGGGAAACACAAAAAAAATACGAAGTGTGTTATACCTATTGTCCGCTAGAGATTTTACGTAAACTCTGTCCTATGGCACTACTTCACCACTTCACATTATTCACGAAATCAGCGGTACTCCCTCTTGCCGCGCACGCCGACAACGTCGCGTAGCCGGCACTCGCCTAGAAGGAACTGGCCATGTTCTTCAAAACAGAGTATCACCCGTTCGTGTCGGTTGTTGGGCTGTCGCGTTTTTGCCGTATCGGTGTATGTGGATTTAATTAAATGTTGTTTGGACGTTGAACGTTTCTCTTTGAATTCTACATTGAAGAATGGTTAGGCAGTGCTTAATGTGTCCAAAAATAGACTATTTGAACCCAAATATTACATTCCATGCGTAAGTAAATAAACTCCAAAGTTGTTTTTTATATTATATGTCTTTGATAAACTCATAGTTGTACTCTGCAGACAAACACAATTAATAGAATCCGATGCTTCTTTGTCAAACTTGTTAGTTGCAAAACGTTATGGAAAATTAATTAGCGCTTCAAATATAGCTGTCATGCAGCAGAAAAATGGTTTAGATTTTTTCATAAACCAACAAATATGTATTTTTAACAAAAATATAAAATACGTGTGTAATATACTAATAATAAATGCCATAAAGAAGTTGACAAGTGGCATATGTGACTATTTTGGCGATCACTTTTTTGAAGAATCGTGCATCGATGGCCACTGCCATATATTAATGAAACTCGTCTTAAGGCAATGCTTCGAGCTAAGAATTCATCATTAGTAACCCAAAGAACCTACCGTAATTAATGAAATTTATTTTTTCTTTTGCTTCTTTATACAATTAGTATTATTCCCAAGTAGACCGGCACGGCGGCGGCGGCTAGCTACACCTTGTAATCAGTCTGTAATCATTCCTCTAATCAATTATCAATTAAACGTAAATTGTTTTATTCCTGAACTGTAACTTAAAATATATTTCTTAATTATGTGCATATCTCAATATTAATAAATTATTCTTTTGTGTCTAGTCATTTTCATTTTTGTAATATCTTATTATTTTCTGCTTGACAGCAGGCTTATTTCAATGTTACTTGACTTAAAGCAGGTGTCCCCTATGGTGAGCCGCCGGTCGAAACATGACGCAGGCGCGTCGTTGTGGCCGTACACGAATGAAATGTTTGACGCGCTTCGGCCGCCATCTTCATTATTTTCATTCATTACTTTATCCCCTATTCACGTTAATATTTCTAATGTTGGCATGTAAACATTGGGTAATTTATGAATGACCTGCTCTGTCTATTGTTTTTATGTCTTTGGGGATGCAATATCAAAAATATCTAGAATTTTAGGACGAATTCGAATATTCAGAAAAAGCCGGGTGCTCGATTATAGAAAAAACACACGCACTTGCCCGGTTTTTGAAACATTTTTGAGACATAGAAAGTTAAAAATAAAATAAACGTGTCAAAATGATTTACAGAAATTTTCCGGTTTGTATATATTCTGGCCTTTCCAGACTTTTTTGCCACATTGCTATAGCTCTGCAAATAGTTCAGTAAACCAAATTCTTGTAGCCCTTTGTATGATAACAGATTATTAGAGATCCTACATATTATATGTGTCGACAATTATTTTAATTTGATTTAATAATATGATTCTTGAAAACATGTTTAAGAAACAATAGCAAATATGGCTAGCTTGTTTTACTGTAAGTAGTCATCCCGTAGGACTTAAATCTCCCTATTATTGCGGCGGATTAAAACGGCGTAAAATGCTATGCGCGGTAGCAAAACACTGCGAATGGCGCGGATGTAAATATTTTCAACGAAGTGGACTATGCCATTTTTGGGCGTGTGGCACCATCTGTTAATTGTTGGCTATAAGTGCGCATTTACATGCTTATTAATTTGACTATTATAGGTCATGTGACTTCTGTTAATTTTTAGGTCATGTGAAGTACTTCAATCGGCCACCTATCAATTTTAGGCCATATGAGCTACTTTAGTTTCCGCGGCCATGTTTGACCTCGAGGCATAATGGATGCTAAATTGAATGAAAAATTCAACTAATCACTGAAGCTGACAATACAAGTATTGTTAGACTGAAAAAAAAAACCTCAAGTGTTTATATCAGCAGTAATCTCAAGTTTCTGGCAGCATCCGAACAAGTCAGTATTTCATTTCGCAACAGGTTCTGGCATCGATCCCTAGACGAAAAGAAGATCCTGACATTGTTTTGGATTATTATCATGGCAATGATTTGCCTTTTAAGATCCTTTACAGTCATACGACACTGTGCTATATTAGCAGATTCTGATTGGTGTATTAACGTCACTTTCACTTTATCTACGGTTCAGTCAGCTGATTCCAGTAGGTCTAGTTACTCTAGTGGTCAGATTCTGCGTTTGGAACGTGGACGGGCCGCGTTCAGTACTCTAAAGTGACGTTAACCCACCAATCAGAAGCGGCTAATGTAGCATAGTACCGTAGGGCGGTAAAGGATAGTATTATGCCAATCATTTGTAGGCGCTTTTAGAAAGATATCAAGTTCGCGTTAATCTGTCATTTTCCTGTAGTATACTTTCTGGACGAAACGACACATGGATTTGCGCGTCATCAGCATATAAATAAATGCACAGAGGCATGGGCAGTTAATTGCGAAGCATATAAAGTGAGAAGCAGCAGAAAAAGAATGGATCCCTGAGGAACGTCAGCTTTCGAGTAATCCAGAATAATCAGTGCAGTAAGCTCACCACAGTCAGCCGCCTTCAGTATGTCATCCGTTACCTTTAACAGAGCCGTTTCACCGCTATGATCTTTTGGAAACCACCAGACTGAACGGGTGGTGGTAGCATGTACAACTAACTCAACATGTTCTCGTATCTGACTCTCCGGAGAACCCTTTCAAACACCTCCGACAGAATTGGCAAAATACCTATAGAATTCAGGACCTTTACTCTGACGGGGCAAGGGATTTTCTTAATCGGGAGCAAGAGGACTTTTTCAGATTGCAGGAAATGAAGAGATCTCTACACAGTAGTTAATCAGATGCACAATAAAAGGGATGGCTTAATAGAAATAAGAGCTGAATGTCCCTCTGCAGTTGTAGCCAGTCTGAGCTGAAAATTGCACACACTTTGCTTACTATGTTGGGCACTAAAACAAAGCTATACCGAAACAAAATTTTTGCACTCGACGCGAGTTTCGCTAACCTGATGGCGACATGGTTAGCGAAACGTGCGGCAAGTGCAAAAATTTTGTTTCGTTATTGTGGATAAAACTCTGTTTTAGTCTTATTTTGTAAGTAGTAGTTCAAGGTTGCAGGGTCGAGAGCCGAGGATTTCGCGATGTCAAAAAAAACTGCTGATACTTTCGATACCTTCGAGATGTTAAGGGATATAATTTAGACCCTTAGAGTAAACATTAAGTTGCCGCAAAAGTCACATAAGTTCTGAGTTGCCTATAAAATTCCCAAGAATTATCTCTTTTATATTTAGATAGGGCCTTAGTTATCCAGGGAGCTTTCTTTTTAGTTATGCGTACAGGGTGGACCGTTTATTATGAGATGACAAGTTGTTTGGTTTTAATTAAATTTTTAAAATATTATACTTTTATATATACAGGGTGTTCGTATTTTCGTGGACAAGTATCAACTTCCTTATTTCAAATAGAATACCCTGTATATTAAGGCATTTTTGAATTCCTCAGAAAATTCTATAATATATATTTTATATATAATATCCTATACCTAAGTCTAACCGTTTTAACGTATTTTGAATATTATGTCAAAAATGACGTTTCTGTTATTGAAAGCCTTTAATAGGTTTGTTCTAGCATGAAATCTCAAACGGTTTGAAACCTCCGGAGTTTGCGCATAGCGATATAAGCGTCGCTTTTATTGCTATGCGCAAACTCTGGAGGTTTCACCGTTTGAGATTTCATGCTAGAACAAACCTATTATTTAATTGGAGTTGGTTTCCTTGTAGAAGGGGATCTACTTTAGTAGTCTGTGTTGGCATTTTTATAATAAATAAATACAGGGTAATCAAAACAAACATTAAAAATTTAAATGAAAAAATCGTTAAAAGTTAATATTTCAAATGGAAACCTCCTATTATTATAATTTTATCTTATTTAGCATTAAAAATAAAGGCGACTTTGTGTAAGGTTGTCTATTCGAAAAACTTTTAGTAGTTTTTGAAATATTGGCAATTTAACATTTTTCTATTGTACGAATGCTATACGGCTTTTAAGTTCTGTTATTTGTTGGCCATGACGACGAGGCGTGGCAAAAAAAAATCGAGCACTACAGAAATGACACTATTTCTTGTCGTCTGACAATGCACCTACTTATTACCTCAGCCGGGACGATTAAGTTATTAACCTTTCGTCGGACGCAGCTGTTCTAGCAGATACAGGAGTCTTTCTTTTACATCGTATATGGTAATATATAGTGTTGAAATCCCCACCGCATAGGTAGCCTCCTATAATGTGTCTAGAAATATAAATCGCTGGCCAATGGTAGTGTTCTTCTCTATGCTAAAATGCGATATTTATAATTACTTGTAAATTATAACGTAATCATGTGCAGCGTATCCAAGACATCAAAATGATTGCCACGTGCACATCAAACCTTCTAACACAAAATGCCAAGGAGTTATCGATAGCTGGTCTAAAAATAGGAGGCTACCTATGCGGTGAGGATTTTAACACTACCATACACGATGCAAAAGAAAGATTGTTGTATCTGCTAGAGCAGTTGCGCCCGACGAAAGGTTAATAACTGAATCGTTCCGGCTGGGGTAATAAGTAGGAGTATTGTCAGACGACAAGAAATAGTGTCTGTAGTGCTCTATTGCTTTTTTTTTTGTCACGCCTCGCCGTCATAGCCAACTAATAACAAAACTTAAAAGCCGTATAGTATTTTCACAATAGAAAAATGTTAAATTGCCAATACTTCAAAAACTAGAAGTTTTTCGAATAGACAACTTTATAAAAAGTCGCCCTTATTTTTAATGCTAAATAAGATAAAATTATAAAAAATGGGGGTTTTCATTTGAAAAAAATTACTTTAAACGATTTTTTCATTTAAATTTTTAATGTTAATTTTTAATCCCTTGTATTTATTTATTATAAAAATGTCAACACAGACCACTAAAGTAGATTCCCTTCTACAAGGAAACCAACTCCATTTAAATAATAAAGGATTTCAATAGGAGAGATTGATAGTAGTTATATTTAGACCCTGCAAACGTAATTTTTTACATTAAATTCCAAATATGTCAAAAAAAGGTTATATTATATATAAAATATATCTAGAATTTTCCGAGGAATTCAAAAATGCTTTAATATACAGGGTATTTTATTTAAAATAAGGAAGTTGATACTTGTCCACGAAAATACGAACACCCTGTATATATAAAAATATAATATTTTAAAATTTTAGGTGAATCCAAACAACTTTTCTATTAAACTTTTTTTGGTACACCCCGTAGATTCTGAGATAAGGTGTCATAATAAACGGGCCACCCTGTACATTTCTAATAGGTGCATGTGCGTCATATAAATTTAAAATGTACGCATTAAACAGTACTAGTTTATCATTAATATCGAGTATGTAGAAAATATTGGGGAAAGGTACTTCAACAAGATCTCTATAAAAAATGTCATCAACAAAGTACAGGCAGTCTCTACAAGCCACGAAAAATGGTTTGAGTTTTGATTTCTCAACCCGCAGTTCGCATTTAATGAGAAAATGATCAAAGGCATCGAAAGAATGAGCAACACAACTGTTTAATAAAATATTAATATTAGAGTAGGTACATGACAAGATCTATAAGTGACGCGTTGGTAAGCCCACACCTGGAAGGTTCATTAATACTTTGGGTTAAGCCATAACAGTGCTAATAGAGAGAGAAATCACTGGATATATAAACAATCATGTTGCAATACATTAATATTGAAATCGTCCAAATAGACTAGATTATTACCACTAATATATTTTTTCGAGATATTTTGTTCAAATTCATCTAAAAGTTCTTTCATATTTGCAACTAACCCAAACCAACTCAAGATATTTTTAAGGCTATTGATTTTTAATTCAATCCATATTTGTTCAGAATAATCAGTCTTAAGTTGATTCAAAACATTCAACGCTAAATACGAATTCGTAAGTTTGCACTTCCACCTGCTGAGGATTAGCTCATTTTCTGACAATATTTCTATTGTCAGCTTCTGTAGTTAAATGAATTAACATTTCTTGGAACGTTTTCTGCATGCATCAAAAGTGAGAATAACATTATAAGTGATAAGATTCGCAATAATATTGCTATTGCGTAATATACGATTTTAAGAATTTATGTAACGGAAGTAATAATTTGCTTTTTTCCTAATCTCACATGCAACCGAATCAAAGGGATTTACCCATAATGCTTTAAAACGGTTTTTTTCTTCAATTTGATATCCATGAAGCCTAGAGGTCAAACATGCTCATTGAAATTTAAGGAGCCTGCATACTCAGAAAGAATAGAGGGGAGGCAGAAACAAAATTTACCAACTCACGGATTTAAAGGGCAACCTTCTATCAACAACAGAATCAATGCTGACAATAGTTGAACAATTCTACACAACACTATACAAAAAATCAATAATCAGTCAACCCTCTAGACCTCCGATCACTAAGGTCAGTTCTGAGGAAATCTCCGAAGTAGACATCGACGAAATAAAAAAAGGCCTTGTCCCAAATTAAAACCAAAAAGACACCTGGAGAGGACAGACTAACAACAGAAATGCTTAAATATGGCGGAGAACCTCTACTGAAGAGAATAAAAGAAATCTTTAATAGGTGCATTATTAAACAGAAAATATCACAGTTATGACATAACGCAACAATCATCTTCATCTACAAAAAAGTAGATAACACCAAAACCAAAAATTATCGCCCCATCAGTCTTCTACAAATTATTCACAAAAGTGCTCACAAACCGCCTAACGAACAAGTTTAATTTCTATCAACCCCCAGAGCAGGCAGGTTTCAAAGTGGATATAGGGCGGTAGACCACGTTCAAGCGATCCGCACAGTCATAGAGAAAAGCACCGGATTCAACTTCCCTACATACGTAGCCTTCGTAGATTATGAGAAGACTTTCGACTCTATAGAGCTACACGCCATTCTAGAAGCCCTACATAATGCCAGAATAGATCATAGATACTCGGGCATAATAGGTATCATTTATCTACAAAACAGCTACAATGACTGTCAAACTTGATGAAATGACAACAACGAAGAAAATCAAAATAGAAAGGGGAGTCAGACAAGGAGGTACTATCTCCCCAAAACTCTTTACACTGGCGCTAGAAGACGTCTTTAAGATGCTGTATTGGGAAGAACACGGTATTGGGGTGGACGGTAAGATGCTCAACCATTTGCGATTTGCTGATGACGTTGTTATCATTGCCTCAACGTCAAAGGAACTCCAGATAATGCTCGAACAACTACATCACACATCTGCAAAAGTGTGCCTTCGAATAAATATTTTCAAAACTAAAATTTTAAACGAAAACGAAGAACAAATTACAGTAAATCAACAGAGAATAGAAAACGTCCAAGAAAGAATATGTATATTTGGGGCATGCCATAAGGCTCGGCCAAGAAAACCAAACAGCCGAAATTTCGGGAACTTGGGTGGGCAGCTTTTGGTAGACTGAACTATATATTCAAGAGCAAAATTCCGAACAGTCTAAAAGAGACGTTTTCAATAAATGCGTTTTGCCGGTCATGACGAATGGCCTGGAGACGATGACGGTGACGGCACGAAGCGCCAACAGACTAAGGGTGAGCCAGAGAGCTATGGAAATAGCCATGATGGGCATCAGCCTTCGCGACCACATTAGAAACGAGGACATTCGTCGACAAACGAAGGTGACTGATATCGTCGAGAAAATATCCAACGCTAAATGGCGCTCTTGGGCGGGACACTTAGGCAGATAACCAGAGGATGGGCAAAAAGATTATAATGTTGGAGACCACGCTTAACAAATCGTTCAGTTGGTCGACCCCCTAAAAGATGGACCGACGACATCCGAGTCATAGCTCGTAAAAACTAGATGAACAGAGCACAAAACCGGAACGATTGGAAAGATTTGAAAGAGGCCTACATCCTGCAGTGGATAGATAGCGGCTGAAGAAGAAGAACATGGCCAAACATTGATAGGTGACCATATACTCGAATTCAAACATGACGGCCAAAGAAACAAAGTACTCCACATGACCTAAAAATTGATATTTACAAATGCCCAATAAAATTATGAAATGGTAAAATTACCAAATGCCATAAAAAAGCGGCATCGTCCACTTCGCTAAAAATATTTATAGTCGCGCCGTTCTCGGTATTTTGTTACCGCGCATCTCTTACTGCGCGGTTCTACATAATGCCAGAATAGATCATCACATCACAAGCATAGAGAGGGACGACCAATACTGTAGTTGAATAACAGGTATTAGAAGTATTTACTACTACACATATTGATTTATTTCCATATGTTGTCAATCTAACAAGATATGAGTTATTTTTCTTGAAAAAATGTCTATTAGGTGTGGTGTAAAGTGTTTCTAGAAAACTATGCAACAAATGGAAATCGTTTCTATGGTTAAAAGTTACCGAAATAGTATTGTTAATAAGCGGTGTTTACCAAGAAACCCTTATTGGCGGCATTTAATATAATCTTGCAGCTTGCCAGATGTTTTGTGGACCAGTCATTCACCTTCTAGTATCCATATGTTTAATTAATTAATAATTAATTAATAATTTATATAAAAATAATTATTGAAGTTAAGTGTTTCGTCTGATGCATATATTATTTAGAAACACTCGTAGTAGTAAATATCATGATAAGGAATGTATTGTATCATCGTTTAATAACTTTTTAGATTGTTCGTTTGTTCACAGACCTAATGTACTTTTTAAATATCACAAACATTTCTCATGCACCTCGTTTCATGCAACTGTTCAATTCCTAATGTTTTATGGTAATTATTTCTCGATTTATGTTAATTATCCGCAGTTTTATTTTATTGCATAGGTACTATATATTTACGATGTATTTTAAAAAAGGGTCTTCAATTAATTTGTAAATGCATTCATGTGAATCGAAAAAGCCGCTCATGATCTTTTTGAAGTGAAATAACATAAGCCTTTAACTGACGTTTTTAGACATATGTTCTGAACTTATAGGACCCATTTTAATTTAAAAAAATCGTAGTTTACACAGGGCCGCGAGCCGCGAGGATTATCTACGAATTATATCCATATCGTATATCTTCACATACCTACTACCTACTTTTCAAATCACAAATCGTTGTGTAAAAGGAAGTATATTATTTGAGGTTATTAACTCCATAAATATGATCATGACCAAAGTAAGGTTTCTTTTCTTTAATTTATCTCAAAAAGAATACACATTCAATAGTTCTTGCAATTAACGGATAATACTTAGATCAGTTTTCAGAAATATGTTCGCCATATTAAAAGCGGTTTTTCAGACCTTTAACTCACGATGAGGAAAACAAAATTGCACTAAAACTGCGGATAATAACTTCATTCTTGGTCGTGATTTTCGCGAATATTATTTGAGGCAGATGGGTGTTGTACGTCACGTGGTGCTCCGCATGAGGCGCATAAGTCAGGGCGCTGGGACGTTAACACTTGGTTGATGCTGGAAATTGGAGGCGTCGAGAACTGGTTTTTTAGTGGTAAACTGGGTGTCATCTCGTTGGGAGTAGAAGCGCGACTGCTATCCTCGTCGCCAGAGCTATCAAAAGTACAGCGTCTCTACAAAAAAAAAAATCTAATTTTTCATCGGTTACTTGCTTAAATATTAAAATATTTTATGTAATTAGGGGAAGTATAGTGAAGCCAAGAAGTAAAAAAATCAACATAAGTGAACGTATTTTTTCCTGTCGCAAAAGGTCTTAGGAAATATCTTGAAAGAGCATAGATGATTTTTCAAATGGCTGGCTATGTGAGCCACTAATTAAAGACACAGACA
>MU187432.1:0-10665 GCA_016904865.1 Pissodes strobi | reverse complement strand
TTTTTCAAATGGCTGGCTATGTGAGCCACTAATTAAAGACACAGACACAGAGAGTCTAGAGCTGGTAGTGGAATTGGTGGGACAGGTAAGAAGTACGGCCTACAGAACAACTCTTCAGAAAAAAACGTGGAAACAAAAAGGAACCAAGGCCTGGTGGAGTGAAAACCTTACCAAGCTACCGACCACGGACGGCTATTTAATAAAGCCAAGACAAATAATGACTGGGACTCTTATAGATCAACATTCACGGAATATAAGAAAGAAACGCGGAGAGCCAAACGAGATTCGTGGAGAATATTCTGTGAAGGGATCAAGGAAACCCTAGAATGCTCGAGAATCCACAAAGTCTGGGAGAAGAAAGGATCCGAAAGTAATGGAGAAAAACTCCTCAAGTGGAATGACAGCACCTAAGTGAAGACGAAATTTAAAACTGCTTTTAGAAGAACAATTTCCGGCCTCATTCGCTATCAAGGCTGGACTGAGGGCTAGTAAGGAATATAGCGACACAATCAGGTGGGATATAGATCAATTGCAAATCAGCAGGGCAGAGCTGGATGGAAGTAAGTAAGTATGTGGACGCCTATATTGGGCTATAAGCCAAATCTTACAGACTAATAAGCCTGTCATCATTTATGGTAAAACCGTAAAAAAAGCTAGTTGATAGGCATATAGGAGACAATGCACTTCAGATATTTCCACTTAGTAAACGTCAATATGGATATCAAATGGGTAGATCCAGAGACTTAGCACTGGACGATCTCAGCAGGTTACCCTCAAGGTCAATGGAAGACAAAGAGATAGCAATTATGTTGGGGATTGAAACCTTCGGCAAAATGCACTAAAACTGTTTTAGAGTAAAGAGATGGCGGTAGATATAGCAGAGCGCTAGAGAGAAGACTGGTACAAGCCACTATATGCCAATGGATACAGGTATACCTGGAAAATAGGATAATAACATCCTTGGGCGAAGCCACCATTAGAGTAAAAGTTGGTAGAGGACGTCCCAAGGAAAAGTTTTATCTCAACTATTGTGGGCCGACCTGGTAGAATCCGCTTCAAAAACTATTTACTGGTTTTCTACGCCTACAAAACGCAAATAGTGGAGTGAGGAATATTTAGCAGCACACTCTCGGAGAGAAGTCAAAGAGCTTCCAACATCGGATGACTGGTGTAAACGCGAATAGCTCTCGGTGAATTTACGGAAAACAATAGTGGTCCCCTTTAAACCAAGGATAGTCCTGCGAGCGCTAAAACCACTAGTTCCGAGCAGAGAAACGATTCCCCTCTCGACAGAAATAAAATGCTTAGGAATAATTTTTAAACAAAGGTTGACAAGGAATTCACAAATTCAAAAGGTGGGATAGAAGGCTATAGGTGCAGAAAAATGTGTGAGGAAAAACTGGAGCTAAGCCCTAAGATGACCCCCTGAGAGTAGATAATTGCTACGGAGGCGTAACCAACAAAAACTCGGGCCGCCAGACCAGAGGTCTAGCATCTTAGCTACTGAACCACCAGAGCACTTGAAACCAATTCGCTGGACCCTAATGCGCCCGCTGTCTAGGGAACGGAGTGATTTGGCGCGCCTACATTTCCTACCTGGTCAGCGCAACCAGTAGCGCTGACGGTCTAGGAAACGTAAAAATGCCTCCGTGGCGTAACCAAGCAAAACTAACCCAAATTTAAAAAAATAAACATATCTTTGAAAGAAATTAAAAAACATCGACAGGAGTCGAACCCGGGTCGCCGTATCAGAAACACAGCATCCAACCACTGAGCTACGAGACCACTTGAAAGCAATTCGCTGGACCATAATGATATGGTGTTTGTCAACATTGTAAGGCGCGCGCAATTCCGAAGCCCTGTGACCGGGGTCCGGGAAACGTCTACTGTAAAACCCATGATAATATGAAATATGAAATAGTGACTTGGTGAACAAAGACCAGACAAGTGAGGAGGCTATCGAGTGGCGTGCAAAGGCTAGCGTACCTGTGCGCCACGAGAGCCATGATCTCAACTCCTACGGCACCTCTAAAGGTATTATTAGACCTAGCACGAATACACATTTACATACAAGGAGAAGCTAGGTCGGTAGTCCATAAACTGTTGCAAGGAAAAGCACATAGTAAGTCATAGCGCCGAGAACAAAAAACCGCTGAAGGCAAATTACGTGTTGGGCATGTTCATAGATCACTCCAACATACAAGTTTGAAAATAATTTTAAGATCGTAATACCAGAAAGAAACAACTGGAAAAAAAAGGCCCACCAATAAGGGCAGAGCTCGTCTGGTGTACTAACGGTTCGAAGACCGATCAAGGTAACGAAGGCGATATCTATCTATGGAAAATATAGCCACAGTATTCCACTGCGCGAAGGAAATGGAAACAGGAAAACCACCAATAAGACGGTGGTAATCTACTCCGAGAGCCAGACAGCACTAAAGACAATCAAGTTCAACAATACAACATCCAAACCAGTAGAGAGTTGTACGGCATTCAATGAGCTAGGTAATCGCAGCACGAATGCCATGGATGCAACGGAGAGTAGAAGTAGCCAAGGAAGATTCGTTAGGCTCTTTGGTGGGAACAGAACCCTTTCGTACTATCGTTACGAAATGGGTAGCAACTTACTAAGCCACAGTAGAAAGGCTGTCAGAATGATGGTTGACCGGCATTGTCGACTGAAAAGACACATTAGTCCGATGGGTCTGGAGATGAAATTTAAGCAAGTCTTTTTAAGAAGAGGAAACGGCAACCCACGATTTATGCCAATGTAGAGGTATCGTGAGGACGCATTTCAAACAAATGGGCAAAACTAATCCAGTAGATATATGCTATACTGAGGGATCATTATCAAGGCTATGAAATATAATCAGAGATACAAAAATAGAAACAGTGGGAGCTACAATAGATTTTACAGGTCGCAGGGGTGAACAGGCCTTTCTGGAAAGCTCCCCAAAAAAGTTTAATCTAATATGACCTAATCTATTACTACTAATATAAACTTGTAAAGTGGCGACCATAAGTATGATCAATATGAAACAGTTCAATTCACCTTATGCCCTGGTTTTGGTTTAACCATTTAAAATCTGGACAAAAATGATTTTCTTCCTTGTATGCCCCAATACTCATGCATCATCAGCAATAAGTGTGAACTTTCTTTTTATGTTTAAAATAATTACATCATTATATACAACAAGCACAAAATGAAACTAAACATTGACCTTTGCGGCACTCCATGAGACATGCAATGCAGAAGTGGAGTGTCCAACCGATACTTTTTGAGCTCTTCCTGACATTGACCTCTATGTAAGACTGATAGTCTATTAGTGACTGCCTGCTTTCGCATGATTATATTATAATTTACTCTAGCATGGGAGCCATCGCCAGGGAGAACAGAAAAAGTTACTATTTATAAGAATAATGGGCTTTTTCGGGTGGGGCTCATTTTTTCTGGCATGACCCATATAGACAACTTCAAGATGTGTGATCAAAAGGTATTGTGTTTGTTGTATTTGTGTGCGTCTTGTGTGTTTAAACACTCCTGAGTTCACTATAATTTGGAATGATTATATTTCAGATGTGCACATTATTGTTGCTAATTTAAAATAAAATAGTATCTAACTTCTAAGATGTTTTATGGAAATAAAAAATCTTAACCGAAATCCATGATCTTTCGGAAGGACGACTTACCTGTTGGTTAGTAATTATTATAGCTCTTATCTCGGGTAATGGACTTATACTGCCACGTCGAGGACTTAAAGGTTGACTCACATTGGAATTTTCAATAATGTGGTCTTCTAATCCGTCGATTTGTAAAATACTTTCCTGACTCCCAGTGAACTGTAAGAATTAATCATTCAGGCATTAGATAAATTATAAATATGTTTATAAGTTCCAAAACATGCACAGGCTCATTTAGTTTTGTTAAAGAGCTGAATATCCCCGTTGCATATCCAAGTGCCAAAAATGGGATTCCAAAAACGTGTTTGCACATTTGCGTCTGCAAGCCTTTTGCAAATTTGCCGGTAGATTGGCTACATTACAGATTCGATAAAAGAACTTTATTTAAAAATTGGGTATGAGCGCTATTGCGCAAAGAAGACGAGGGTCTCAGAAGCAGTGGTTTCGATCCACTCGAAGGCATAATGGTTTGTAACATTGTAACTAGGAATTGGACGTAGGAGTATAGCGTCTTCCTTTTACTTTTTGTGTAAACTTCGATCGGTTTTATTGTGTTAAATATTATAGTTTAATGCATTATCCCTTACAAAACAACTTGGTCGGTTTTTCAATCGGTTTCTCGATAAACATATTGGATTTGCGACGTTTTTAGAATCCCATTATTTGTAACATTATAACCCTTAAACCCAAAAAATCCGATTTATTTCTGAATTCTGATTACTATTAATTAAAAGTATATTATTACTTCATAAAAAATAACTGTCGTTGTAACATAAACAACTATGACTAAGAAGTTTCATATTTTGCTTTCCCGTCGCCCAAATGATGGTTAAAAAAATATTAAAAATAAAAGGTATCATGTAAGGGTGACCGAAAATCCGGGGAAAAAAGAACTTCGGGCTATTAGCCAAATATTTCTGCTTAATCAGATAATTTAAGAAATTATCAAGACAGGCTAATTTGGCAGAAGCTTATGTGAGCAGTGAATAAGCTAAGGTGCTGGAGGCGCCTAAAACTGCAATGAACAAGCAGTAGCAAATGCGGAATGTAGCTCCTATGGCAATTAAGCACTGAAATTGCACTTTTGTGCCAACACTCACGACCTTCAACTTCGTTTCATCAGTTCTTCTACACTCAGCAAAACAAGACTACCGAATCTATCGCTTATTTTTAACTCACTGGCGACGGTTAAGATTATCTGAATAGTACGAAGATCGCGAAAGAGTCTTGACATTTCCATCTTATCAACTCAAGAACTAGTCCTTTTTCGACTGCAGTTCTGATTAGTACTTGTCTCTCATCATGAACATGTTCATGGAGCGCTTTCAAATCTAAAGCGGCATCGGGGATGCTAGAATCACATCCTAATTTGAACACGATTCTTGCGAATGAGTAGTAACCACATCAACATACAACTGTAGAGTTATTTTGTATCACAACTGGTATAATTAGCTTGGTCTTCATCTTCTATCATGTCTGAAGTAGGTATGTTAGCTCCTAATAGATATCTAGTTTAAGACTTCAACTGAGTCATAGGTGCGGTACGTTTCAATGTTTCCAAGCACTGTTGTAAATTAGAAAGCAAAAAGAACCGAAATTTTTGATAGTTTATTATTCTTGTACCTACTAAAACGGGTCTATACTATCCAAATTATCTAAGTTGTAAACGCTGCTAAAAGCAAAATACCCTTAAATTTGCTAAATAGAAAGATAGCTCACTAAAACAAATATAATTATTTTTAGAAACTGTAAAAATACCACAGTACATCTATAACAACTGACAATTTTGTTAGAATCGTATGGATTATAACGGATAGTATATTTTAGAATATACTCAAAATCCCAAAATACAATAATGCGCTTTCATCTTAAAAATAGGTAAACATAAACTTCAAAAATTGGCAATGTAATTAATTGTATACAGCCGGGACTCAAAAATAATGTAAATTGTTTAACAGGTGATAAAAAGCTTAGATTAATAGTGTTCAAACACATATATCCAATAAAAACACTTATTTTTAAAGGCAGCCTTACACATGTGTATTTTACCAAATTACTTAGACAAACTTGTCTCCTATCCTTGAAATCTTGATTTTTTTGATTGCTCTTTACTTCTTGCTCTTGAAAGTTGAGGTGCCGGTTTCTTTTTAAAATTTCCATATAACTTTCCGTATTATATGAGTTGCCCAGATCCAAAACTCGTTTTGTCACTTTTGTCAAATTTTAGGATAATCGAAAAAAACGATTGGTATGTTTTTCCTTTTACTAAATTCTTTCAAATATTTGTAACGGAATATATGCTTATTCCGCTCCACTAAAACTTCAGTTCATTTGCAAATGATTCTCGGTATTCGATATTTGAGTCGCCAGTGACATCTATTCACGAATGGATTTATTTCATGCAAGTAACGATTTTAGAAGCACTAGTACGCTATTTTGTATCTACCATTTGTGAATTTATTTCACTATAGATTACTATATTTAATATTTAAGTAACCAGTGACATCTATTCGCGAATGGGTTTATTTCGTGTAGTTAGCTATTTTAGGAAGCGCAGTACGCTATTTTATACCTACAATTCATGAATTTAATTTACTATAGATTGTTATATTTAATATTGGGTATTTCTATAGCTTGACGCTGCGTGATTTATAGTAGTGATCACATGATATAAATTAGCCAATAATACAGCGGTAAGCATAATTTGTCGAACGTCTTAAATTTTGAAAGCGAGGTCGTTTATCTTGTGTCGAGACGCTTGACGGGTGAGTGCTGCTTTTTAAACTTGAAATATTTAATTCATCTTGCAGTATATTTAACTAATTCTTTAAATTTTAAATACATAACTAATATTTGTTTATGATTCGTTTAGTCTTATTCGACTAAAGCAAGAATTTAGCATTATATTCCATTTTTTATTAGCTTATATCTTCAATAATTTTTAATTATTGTCGTGACCGTTGAGTAGAATACCGATTTATTGGTGAATATTTGCATCTCTCTTTAATCAAATTCATGTAATTTAAAAGAGACTTAGTCTAAATTTACGGAGAACGTAATTATTTCATCGTTTAGTGGTCATGCACATTATTTTACGTATTTCCATTCAAATTGAACAGTATTATTTGGGTGAATTCTCGGAGTAAATTCTATATATTCCTGCAAAGGTAGTAAATTGAATTTTTAGTAGAATTTCTCCAAAATTTCCCTCATAGTATTGCTGGTTTTAATATTTTTTATTTTCAGGCTTATTTAATTAAATTTTCACCTTATTCGTTACATCAAGTATAATTATGAGCACTCGCCCTGTCTCGTCTCAACACTGATGTACCGACATTCCTTGCATTTATGCAAGGTTAATCTCACATATGTAAAATTATCTGGTTTTTTATCTTTTATCTAAATTTCTATCTCGATGTGAGATAGTGATTATCTTATCTTTATCGTTAATTAAATTGAGGCGTAATTACGCTCAATTATCGTTTATGTGCCAAGGGCCGAAACAAAAAAGTAATAGCAATTCCTTTTTTTGAGTTATAAGACTCGTTATTAGAGGTTGTACCTCTATTTTTCTATTTATTATCAAATTCAAGTTTCTTTTATTTAGATTTACCGAGAGTCACTGTTTTGGAACGTTATTCCAAGAATTTCTTTTGAATTTTAAGTTTCAGTCATTATTTTCTTTTGAATTTAATATTTTAAAGTAAAGAAAAGGATATCTTGAGTAACAGTAGTTATCTATAATTTTTGCTCAACTTAACATTGTAATTCAAGTTCTGATTATACATATCTGCTTTAACCAGTAAATTTTCAAATTGTTGATTGCTTCCTCATGTGTTAACAGTGTCACTGATATGTTCACATGATATTTCCCTGAATATTATTTAATTAGCAGTATACATTGGTCTAAGACTTGTTTATTTCTCCTTACATGTTGTAAATCTACCTGACTGCACAACTGAGCAAGATAACACGTCGCTGTACCAGACCTGTAGAGGTAGCCGACACTAGGAGAACCAATAAGTCCTCGATTAACCCAATTGACACTAACTTGGGAACAGACAGAAGCCGTTTCAGTAATTATAGAGGTCCCAATACGATCGCATGGTTACAGAATAACTGAACGAAGTTAAGTATCAGTCAGTCAGAAGATAAACGTATTGTAAAGACCAACTGTATTCAATTTTTTATCTGTCATAATTAATTTTTTTAATCCATTACATTAATTTTAATTTTCATTACTAAACTTCATTCCAAATAATTATATTTGTAAATTAATTATATCGATAAATTCAATTTCACATGATACCATCAAGCGTATTTGTAATTTAATTGTATAATTAATATATTGTTGTTTTGAAATTTATTTCTTTAATTTATCGCAAGATAGAGGTCTGTGAGACACGAATTATAAGGGCAAATTTCTGATATTCTTATCTTTATATTTATTTATACCTAAGTATTCATATTCAGTTCGCATTGTCTCTAGAAACTCTGGCGCCCACAATACACAAAAAAATCTCTGCTAATAAAAGAACGTCGATCGACCTCCTAAGAAAAATAAAAACGAGTCTCATGCATTTAATCAACTAATTATCGTTACAAATTGGCGACTGAGCTAGTATTTCATTACACATTCACTAAAAATTCCACAGGTTACTAAGTTTATTTTTTTGTTAATAAACATTGTAAAGATTAAGTTATTTTAAAGAAAAATAGGTTTAAAAAAATATATGGCTTGTTTTGAAACTGTACTTTAAATAAAACGAGTTTTGGAAATGTAGCTTATCGATTACAAAAGTTTTGGAACTGTTTTTTAAAAATAGGTTTTGAAAAGTAAACTTTATGGTTATTAAAGTATGACTATAGTACGCAGGATAATACCAATACGAAACAAGAACAGATAAAAGAAAATTCTTTCCATTATAAGGGCATAATGCAAATTTTTCTCATACACATAATTCTTCCTCTTCCGGAATGTCAGTCGCTGATTCATCTTCATCTTGAGTTACAGGGGCTTTATCTGGGTTATTTCCATTTTGCATCGCTTGAACGTAATATTTGAGTATTTACTCCAAAGCTAAGTATTAACAACTTATCGGCATTTACCAATTTTTCACTTTTGACATTTTTTTTACACTTAAATTATTTGGGTTAGAAACTCGTGCATCACACTTTGAAATAAGATCAGTTCTGAAACTGCACGTTAATATGGCTAATATGTCGAGACAAAGCAGGTTTTGGAGTTGTATAAAAGGTAAACAGATTTGGATCTGTAAAGAAAAATATAAGTTAAGTTTTGGAACGGTACCCTAGTTTAAGATCAAATTTTTAATAGGAAAAAAGGATTTTTGGACTTGTTTTTTATAATATATAGGTGCACTTTAGTGTATAGTTTTATTTAGTACCACTACCTTCAATTCGACCAAAAAGTGATAAGACGAGTTTTGGAAATGGACAACTCATATCTTAGTAGCTGAATTTAAAAATCACAAATATAAGTAAATATTTCTCAAGTTTTTAAAGGGCAATTAAGTTAACAGACGTTTTGTTTACTTTTCTGAATTTTAAAAATCACTGTTTTCTTGACTTTCTCATCAAAAATTGTTTCTGTTACTTGTGAAACGTTGGAGCCAAAAAATACACGAGAGGTATTTGGCTACCCCTGTGACTTTTGCAGGAAGGTATTATGCAGGGGTTGTACTGGGATTAATTCCACTGAGATAAGGTGCCTGGTGTTGTCTACCCGAACCATTCCTTACCTGTGCAGTGGTTGAATACCAGGGATTAAAGACGCACTTAGTCTAAACAATCGCGTCACTGCCCTAGAAAATACATTAAGTGAAGTTAAAATTGCCAGCACTCACAGAATAGATGAATTTGAGGAACAAATACGTGTGATGAGCGTTGAAGTTAAGAGCTTAAAGACCAGCTTTGAGACGTCTTTGACGACATAAAAAGGGATCTTAGCATCATTAAAGAAACCACTTCTACTACTTTTGTAAAAGCTGGTGAAAGTGGATACAGCGCAGCGGTTGTCCATGGCAAGGTCCTTCGTGTGGTGTCAGAGAGGCAGATGAAATCCTGTAATTTGATGTTGTTTAACGTTCCTGAGGACAATGGAGTGGATGATTTGTCTAAAGCAAAGAATTTATTAACAGATCTTATTGGGTCACCCATAAATGTTGTCAGTGCAATGAGAATTGGGAAGCGTAACACGAATGGCCATCAGTCTTTGCGGCTGGCATTCGAGTCTGCTGAAATGGTGCACAGGGTATTGAAAAGCAAAATAAGATAGACCGAAGCCTAAAAATATTCTTGGAGGCTGACCTTACAATAGAGCTGCGTACGGAAGTAAATGCTCTTAAGAACGAGCTGAAGGAGAGACAGCGAAATGGTGAACCTGACCTTAGTCTACGGTATGTGAATGGTACTCCTAAACTCGTTAAAAAAAGCTAAATAGGCCTTTCCAAAACAATTCATCTATCACTTCGTCTATGTTGATATATTTCCAGAATGTTAGGGGCCTGCGCATAAAGCTTCAACTTCTTTTTGAGAATGCTTCATACTCTCAACATGATAACCTAGTTTTCAGTGAAACATGGTTGACGAATGACATAGACAGTGCAGAGCTCCAGATGTTTAACTATAATGTATACCGCAAGGATAGATCCACTGACACTAGTAGTTTTGCAAAAGGGGGCGGAGTTCTGATAGCAGTCTGTAAAACGATTACTAGCCAAATATTACCAGCCACCAAATGCACTGAACAGCTATTTATAGAAATCGAATTTAATAAAAACAAATTCATTCTTGCCACAGCTTACTTCCCCCCCAGGTGTTCATTTGAAAAATATGCAGAATTTGGAGAAAACCTGGAAATACTGTCTGAAGAATATCCTGATCACAGATTGTGTGTCTTGGGTGACTTTAACCTACCCAACAGTCTGTGGACCAAGGAAAAATTAGCTTCATTGGCGACCC
>MU187431.1:6314-74648 GCA_016904865.1 Pissodes strobi | reverse complement strand
ACTTATTGTTATTGTAACAACAAAACTTCCAAAAAAAGAAGAAAAAACTAGTTAACAGGTATAGGTCCCTACCAATAGTATAATTTTTAAACAGAACGTAATACAGATTGGGCAAATTCCTTATTATCTATCACTGGTCTGTTATAAAACCTAGCAAAAGTTTCTGAGTTTTTTGACCAGCCCTCTGCCAATCGAATGGCATCAAAATTTACTCCCGCGCGAGCTGCTGAAGAGGTTGAGGCGTGCCTTGTACTTTGAGGCTTAAAAAGGTTTGTATCCAGCCCGCTTGCCTGTAAGATATTTTTTATCCACCTACTAATCGTTTGGGTGGTAGCTTGATGATGGGGTCTTTTGTAGGTAATAAAAAGGGTTTTACATGAATTTCGTAATTCTTTGGTCTTTTCTAAATATTTAATTAGAGCCCTAGCTACACATATTTGGGGATCCGTATTAAAGAATGGAAGAATAAGAAATGGTTGGGGCTTATTTAAAGCCGAAGTTTTTAATCTATTAACAATTTTAATATCTATTTTATCAGAACGAATTAAAATATTATTAATTTTTATTAAACTTAATGTCTGAATTCGTTGACCAGTAGATAGGGCCAGTAAAACAACCAGTTTTTTGGTTAACATTTCAAGAGAAACTGTATTATTTTCGAGAGATTTTACATAGGTTAGAACAATACTAGGGTCCCAAACATTTTCATATCTCGGCAGCGGTGGTTTTTTAGAAAATATACCTTTAAAGAACCTTTTAATACGGAAATCCGAACCTATTTCGGGGCCTGCTATTTGGCCAATAGCAGCTCTGTAAGAGTTAAGTGTGCCATAGGAGGCGCCCTTATTAAATTGGCTAGTTAAAAAACTCATAACTCTTGTCACTGTTACCTCGAAGGGATTAAATTGGTTAGAAATGCAAAACTGCCACCAATTTTTGAGACCTACCGAATATTGTTTTAGAGTAGATTCTGTTATAGAAGAAATACATATGTCTACAGAGTCTTGAGGAACCTTTCTTCGTATGAGCGCTTTCCGGATAACTTCCCTACAACCAGGGAAAGGCTTTTGGAAAGTGGATGAGGTATTCCGCTAAAAGAAAGTAACATGTTCGTGGGTTCAAAAATTAATGGTTCTGTTATTAATAATGATTTGAACAATGGGTACCATGGTTGAGAGACCCAAAAAGGCACCACTACAATTCCCTCTGCTTTGTCCTTAATAATCTTTTGTAAGACTCTTAGGATTACTGAAAAAGGAGGGAAAGCATAGAAATCAAGATCAGTCCAATTTAGGGTAAAAGCATCGACCTTAAAAGCCTCTGGGTCTTTCAACCATGAAACAAATTTCGAACATTTATTATTTAAGCGACTTGCAAATAAATCAATATTTGGGTTTCCAAATTTATGTATAATATCATCAAATGCATAATCAGCAAGGGTCCATTCAGTTTCTTTATGAATTTGCCTAGACGCTTGATCAGCATAAACATTGTCTTTGGTATTAATGTATGAGGCAAAAATGTAAATATTTCTTTTCTGGCACCTACACCATATTTTTCGAGCTATGTTATTAAGCTTTTGAAATCTAACACTTCCCATCCGGTTTATAACTGATATGGCAGTCGTATTGTCTACCCTGCAAATAATATTACAATTCGAATTCTTTGTTGCCAAACATTTTAGGCCGAAATATACAGCTAATAACTCTAGAATATTAATGTGGTATTTTTTCTCGTCTTCAGACCAAAAACCAAAAGTAGTTCTATTATCACAAACAGCCCCCCATCCGGTTCCCGAGGCATCGGTATAAATTTCAACTTCAAAACTGTCTGTTCGGATTGTATTAAAACCGTTTGGTATTTTGTCTAACCACCAGGTAATATCGGAGTATAATACATCATATCAGCATATATACATGCTTGCATCATAATTATTTCTAGAATTTAACAGAGCAAGATATTTTTCTCTTTCGAAGAGCTTTAAGTACAAAAAACCATATTTAATTGCTGGTGCAGCAGAAACTAAGGTGCCAATAAATTTTGAGAATTCTCGAATTTTACATTGTTTTAATGCCAGAAACCTTGTTAACATCGCAATTATTTTAAAACGTTTTTTATCTGGCAAATATAACCGCATATCAGTTGTATTATAAACAAAACCCAAATATTGACAAATATGACCTGGAATAAGATTACACTTATTATAGTTTATCAAAAAACCCATCTGTTCTAAAAGGCTTATAGTTTCTTTTATATTATCTTCACATTCTACCTGTGACTTTCCTAAAAGTAGTAAGTCATCTAAAAACGCCACAGATAAATAACCCTTCTTTCTAAGCATAGCAAGAATTGGTTTTAAGATTTTTGTAAAGATAAATGGAGCGCAGTTTAGGCCGAAAGGTAGAACATTGTATTCAAACAAGGATCCATTAAATCTAAATCTTAAAAATTTTCTATGGGATTTCTTGATAGGTATATGATAGTAAGCATCTTTTATATCAATACTAGCCATAAAACCGTTAGGTATAAGTAGACGAGAGACCGTTCTATGGTCCTCAATCTTAAAGTGTGAAACATTTATATACTTATTGAGTGATTTTAAATTTATTATTAAACGATAAGATTTATCTGGTTTTGGAACAGTAAAGATAGAAGAAATGAATTGGCCCTAACTTGACTCAACACTTGAAATTGCGCCCTCTTTTGACAGTTTTTGAATTATATCACCTATAATTAACTTTTCACTATGTGATAGTGTTCAAAAACCATTTTTGAACACGTCTTCAAATCTAACGATTTAATTTTCGTACAGTTTAACATTCCACGCCACTGTCCTCGCATACCAAACAATTTAAAACCTTGGCGATATTACTAGCGCCATCTGTTGTAACCACCTTTACTCATTTGGAGCCGGCCGCGCATCCTAAACTAATCTGACCAATCATAGCGTTTCCCGCTAAACCCCGGCGACCAATCACAGCGCATCCTACAGGATAGCCAGTTCACCTAAACTAAAATTCCCTAAAATTCACATCTTTAATATTCAAATTTCATGAAAACTAATCAGCAGATTTCAACCGGATTTGTATTAAAATTCATAATATTAATTTAGACAACCGGTGTTGCTAAGCTTTTACGCAATTTCTCTATATTTATGTTATTTGCCCTTTACTGACGTAATATGAAGTAGTGGGGGTAAACTAACGCGCCAAAAGTCGACAGACGAAGCTTCTCCCGTTTGAGAAATCACTTCTTAACTGGCCCTCGTTTAAGCAAGTCGCGATACCCAAATCGCTCCTCATGGCGCACACAGCCATGGAGGTTTCTCCAATTCTCTAACACTGTACTAATCGTACCCAAGGCAAAAGGCCAAGTAAGTAAGCTCAAACGTTTACAAACCCAATCTCTGAATACTCTCTCGGCTTTATTAAAATATAAAGTCTCCCATAAGTGCTATTCCAATTCACTTAGTTTAGCATACCTACACGAATTGCGAGGCGTGTTTTACAATAATTTCTGCGTGTAGAAAACGCATGCCACAAAGGCTTCATAATAGCCGTGCCAATATGCACTAACTGCATACCAGTCAAACCACTACACTTCAGTCATTCCTATTTGCAAGAAATAGAACTACATTGTACATAGAAGCTAGATATAGGCCTAGCAAGTGTTTTGTCAAAGTGACTTCCCCCCAGTGTTAGAAGATAACCTGAACATTGAACGTTTCTCGTCAATAGTGTACATATTAGCTTATAAGTGGACTCTAAGGTAATACTAATTCTGTTATTGTCGCTTGTATATTGTATTTTATTTATTCATGTCACATTCTTCAAGGTCGATATTTTGCCTTGACTGATATTGTTGATATTGCAGCACTGACTACGTATACTCACTTATTGTTTATATTTTGTATATTTATGAGCTTCTCGTTATTTTCAGGTAAAATAACTTATTAAAATATTCATATAATACTAAAGCTTTTTGTTTTATTTACAAATTGACTTTAGAACTAGCCCTATGGTAAATTTTAGTGCCTAAGAGCACTTCTCTGTTTGATTCACAAAATAAGACTGAATCAAAATGGTCCTTCGACAGCCGGATGTTTAAAAATACAAGTATTTTTATGAATATTTTGATAACCAATGACAGATTAATGTCATATCTCACTCTCGACTCACTATATCGAAGCTCATAATACAGTTATCTCGTAACTCGTACTATAGTTGACTCGTATATATATTTCTTGCCTCGTAAGTATAATTGTTGTCCCATATATATATTTATTGTCTCGTATATTTATTTCTTGCATTGTGGATCACAATATTCTCATGTTATATGTACATTTCTCGAATAAATTCTCACATTCAGGTAATGCAACCACTTTTATAATCAAAGTTGATTGATCCTCATTGTATTTAGCACTCTATAAATGTTAATAGTTAGAAACATTTCTTATTTTGCATTGTTGTAATTGTAAATAAAAATGACTAAGCTAGAAGATCTCAAAAGGTCTCGAGGAGGCCATAAAGGCTCTATTACTCGTATTGGCAATTGGTACAATACTCATCGCGACACAGAAACTGATGTATTCTGCTTTGAGGTTAGGCTAGAAGCCCTTAGTCTTAACTTTTCTAAATTTTGTCAAGTTCAAGAAAAGATTGAACTGATCGACCCCACAGATAATGAATTAGAAATTGTCGAAAACATTTTTTATGATTTAGCTGCCAATTTAAAGGGCAAAATAAAGAATCTAAATAGCAGCTCTCAGGCTCAAGTTCAAGGTCAATCTCCAGCACCCTTGCAAAATGTGCACTCGAGTACTCCAAATGTAAAATTACCTGAATTAAATATTCCTCAATTTAATGGTGAATTGACAAAATGGAATGCATTTTATCAACTTTTTGAAACGCTAATTTTGAATAATCAATCACTCTCTGATATTCAAAAGTTAATATATTTGAAATCATATTTAAAGAACGAGCCTCTCAACTTAATTGATACATTGCAATTAACGTCAGATAATTTGCAAATTGCTATTGACACTTTAAAACAAAGATATGATAATCAGTTATCTATAATTTTTGCTCATATAAAGAAGTTATTAGACGTACCACCCTTAAGTAAAGTAACTGCACAATCATTAAGGGATTTTATGGTTCAAATTAAGCAAAACTTTGGTTCATTTAAAAATCAAAATATTCCTGTCGAACATTGGGATTTGATTTTGATTTACATTTTCTCTAATAAATTAGACTATGGCACTAGAAAGGCTTACATGGCTGAAAGAGGTTCTTTCTCAGGAGCAACCGCTCATGCAACGTTGCCAGTTTTTGGCGATAATGCAGATGAATAACACCGCCCCGACAATAGTATATTATTTTATATGGAGGAAAAGTAATACTTTTCATGGCGCGCTCGTGTTTAACAGCCGAACGGAGTGAGGCTGGTAATAGAGAGCAAGCCATGAAAAGTAACTTTTCCTCCAAATAAAATATGCTGTTTTTTCTTCAAATGTCGACAAATTAATGCAAAAAGTCTCTTTTTAATAGTAATAATAATTATTATTAAAGATAAGTGGGTTCGCAAGGCGGCTTAGACCGGTGCGGTGTCGGTGAATAGGCTCAGGTTGTTGCTATAGTAATGCAACAAAAAGCTGTCAGTGGACACTGTCAACAATAATTATAATTTTTAAAATTGCGTTTTCGATTGCGTTTTAATTCCGTATTGATAAGCAGTTATTGAGTAAGTTCGATTAAATAATAACCAATTTGTTCCTAAATTAGTGATTTTTAGAAATGCTGTCACACATTGAGTGATATATACAAATTTTAGTTTAATAACTCTTGAGTTGTTGACGCTTTTTTTGATGTTTGTTTGTATTGCATCTATGTTGCTATGATAACACTTTTACCTCCGCCGGCGGAAAAGTGAAAAGTAAAGCTCCGGCGGAGGAAAAACGAAACTTCACTGCCGCCTACACAGTCGAGTAATGACGGATTTACTGACGTTTGAAGAAAAAAGCAGTTTTTGACACAAAGTGCATGAGGAGTCACAGCCTGGATGTTCCTGGATGCCTGATAATACAGGAAGAGCATCGCCAGCAGAGACCTCAACTTTCTCGCGTGTATCTCCAGAAGCCATACCGCCACAACCTGTAAATTCGCGAGAACCCAGTCATATAGGAAGATCGTCACCTCTATGGATGTCCGCTTTCTTGTGTGTGCCTCCAGAAGCCATAATACATATTCCGAAAGTACAAACAAATGCCAGAAGAGTGACCCGTAAAAGGGGTAAAACGGCAATTTTAACTTCCACACCATACAAAAATGAATTGGAAGAGTCTCTATCAGCAAAGAAAGTGAAAAGGAATCTCACACAAGTTAACAAACCGAAGAAAATCACAGCCAAACAAATGAAAAGAAGAGGAATTAAAAACAAAGCCGCGAAAAAAAAGCAAACCAATGGAAAGAAAAAAAAAAGTTACCTTAAATATTTCTGATTCCGAGTCATCACCTGAAGAAGAGGACGCTGAGTGCCTATATTGTCAAGATTTTTATTCTAAATCTATGGAAGGATGGGTCGCTTGCAGCTTGTGTCACTTATGGGCGCGTAATTCTTATGCAGGCATAGACATCGAAGATGACGAAACTGTGTTTTTATGTGAACTTTGCCAATAAGCTGCATTCTTTGTATTACTTATTTAAAATATTTTGTATTGTACGCAATGAGAAATTGTTCTTTTACGTTTTGTTGTGCATCAATAAAGAGTGTAGACTAAGTTTTTAACGACTATTTTATTCCGCCTCGCATGTACCCCGATGTACCCCACAACTGGGGCACAACGGGGAATTCTGCAAATTTTTTCAAAGAATAAATAGCAAAATACAGAAAAGCACATAATGAAATATTGTTGCGACAATTGATAAAAATAATATCAAGTATAACTTCCAACGCAAAATTTCAAGGATCTGTAAGTAGATTTCCTCAAAAAAAAAAAGAACGTTAAGTACCCCGTTCTACCCCGGGTTTCCCTACTTGAGTAATTGCTGATTGACTACACGTTCCATGACTTTGGAGATTATTGGAAGCAAAGCAATTGGGCAATAGTTTGAGGGCGTGGTTTTCTTGCCTTTTTTGGAGCAGGTTGCACTCGAGCGACTTTCCAAGAAGACGGGTAAATCCCTTTTTCGTAAGACAGAGAAAACAGCCTGGCAAAAACGGGTGTTAGTTCGTTGGCGCAGTTCTTTACCACGATGGCAGATATTCCGTCCGGTCCTGATGCCTTTTGCGTATCTAGTTCTTTAAGGATTTTACGAATATCATGGTGATGAAACTTGACTTCTGCCATGGTAGTGTTGATGTTCGATATGGTGGGGAGAGCCTTGCCTTGGGGGACGTCTAAGGTAGAGTGCGATGAAAACATTTTGGCAAGCATGTTTGCTTTTTCCTTGGCTGTAGTCGCCGTGATGCCACGCTCGTCTGTCAAATGTGGGAGAGACGTTTTTGTAAAGTTATTACTTACTGCCTTTGCTACCGACAGCGAATATCAACTACTATAAGAAGATTCACTCTCCGCGGCGGCACGTCAACGGTATGTCTCCTTCCCCGCGCGAAAACTAGCATGATACTGGCATGTGACCTTTGGACCCGGCGCACACTGGTCGAATTTCTAGGAAAGCTGGCCATAATAAAGTTTACCAGAAATAAGACAAAAAAGTTATTAAGTATTACACGTTTAGTATATCGTGTTTTAGACAAATAATTGTTGAATTTTTTGCTCATCATCTATATTTATATATAGGGAGTATCAATTATCACTAACGATAAAAATCATGTATAAAAATCATTTGTATGTTCTTAAATCGTTTAAAAAAAATGATTTTGAAAATTAAAGGCTCCTTCATTGTAAAAAAGGGTTTTAAATTTTTAATTCGGTGATCCAAATTTTGTTTTTGCAACGGTTAATTCAGGAGTCTCACGAGCAAAATGAATGTTAAGCGGACGACAGAAGAGGGCCTGCATTTTTAAAAATTAATCTAATAGGGACGAAACTAGTAAAAAATATAGAAGCATCAGTGCAGCTGTTGTTCAAAACTAAATTATAAATTTTTATCTGCTGATTCAGCCAAAGTATTTATTACCTCTTTTTATAATAACATTAGTCTTGCATCAGCAATAATGATTCTACCGAAATTTCAGCTTCGGTTTCACTTACAACAATATTATGGGATTAGGGGTGGGCGACAATAATGGATTATTCGATTCACTTTTAAGAAATTACCGATTAATCGACTTATCGATTCATATTTCAGAAAATATCGATAATCGATTATTTCGATTAATCGATTATTCAGTTATTTGCTAAAATATTAAGCGTTTAATCGATTATTCAATTTCTTGCCCACCCGTACCGATGACTTTACAACAGATATAGCTTTTAAAATTCAAATTTAATAATGCGTTGCGTTAAGGGTAATTTAAATGACATTTGAAAATACTTTTAGTACAACATATGAAGCAAAAAAAAAACAGAGAAACGTAAATGTTCAAACAAGACAGCAGCAGGGATACTGCGCACGTTACAAATTTAGCCAATAAGGGATCCTCATTTCGACGCGCCATTTTCTGATAATCTAGCTTCAGTTGTTGCACAATTAGGTATAACACCAACACATAACCTCAATGGAGTGTTAGCACGTTAGCAGTATAGTACATCAGTCTTTATCTTTTTATTATGTATTTGGGCAAAACTATATGATAAGAAAGATCACTCTCCGCGGCGGCATGTCAACGGTGTGTCTCCTTCCCCGCGCGAACACTAGCAGAATATCGGCAGGCCATGATACAAATAAAACAATCATGTTGGCAGGCGACCTTTGACGCGGCGGCCATAGACCAGCTCATCCTTTTGTCAGATTAATTTCCACGCCTAAATTCTATAGTCGAGTGAATATTCGATAAAAGATAATATCGCTATTTTTTAGTTGTGTTTTATTACAAAATAGGAATGAAATATACAGTAAAAATATTGTGCGAAACCTTTAACCAATTTTAAAATCACCCAAAACTCCAAAATTTAATTAAATATTAAAAGATGGGGCAAATTCGAGCAACATTTTCTTCTTGTTGTCTTTTGTCAGAATATTAGTACATATTCGGAAATATGGTGAAATCATTAACACAAAATCAAAATCTTTTAAATATTAGTTATTACATTGTACCTTGAGTATTGTTATCAATAATAACTAATTAAAAACGTTAACAGATTTTTGAAACAGCCAGTTGAATACAAATTTTATCAAAATATTTATTTGGTGATAATAATAAAAAAAAATAACGTAAGTTTGACAGGGCGCTGCAAACAATTCAGAAGATATCAATTGTGTTTTTCCAAAGCCAAATAGAGTATTAGAGTGCTATAAATAATTTCGTCATAGATTTGATTAAATATACCGCAAACGAAAATATCGTTTATGTCCAGCTTTTATTTAAATTCAACCTGTGTGCGGCGAAGTTCGCCGATTGTTACCAGGCAACGAAGAAAATAAACGACGATTCCTTTGTAGCGCGCTCTTGCCATTGAGTGGGCCTTCTTGTCGTAGTTGATATTCGCTGCTACCGACCAGAAATTCCTGGAACCACTGGGGCATTGCAAAAGTTTATTCCTGATCCTTTGATTGTGTTTGTCCTTAGTTTCGTCGATCACACGTTTGCATTCGTTTCTTGCTTCGACAAAATAATTGCGATTTTCAGGGGTCTGATTTTGCTGCCAGTACTTGTAGGCTTGCTGTTTCCTACCTACAGCTCTTTTGCATCTTCTACTACCGCAAGTCGCTAACACTTAAATTATAAACCCTATTTAAGTTTAGTTTTATTTCGTTCTGATTTGGCCCATTTTATGGTATATATCCTCTTAAGAGGGAAAACATTTTAAACAAGCTTATGAATGCATAAATAATCTACAATATATAATAATTAAAATAAACAATTTAAGTATCATCAACTGCTACTCAAACCCACAAAATAAAATTAGCAAAGATAACTTACAAATAATGTATAAGGACCTACAAGGACCATGTATTTTAATGGGAGACATTAATGCGCTCCACATAAATTTGGGTGGGTCCACCACCAATTCAAACGGAAAACTCTTATAGATTTAATAGATGAAAAAGATCTATTACTTCTCAGCAACGGAACACCTACAAGTTTAGATATTTCTACAGCAAATCCACTAGACATTACAATTATTGACCAATCACTAGAACCTTATTCCACATAGAAATTCCTACCTGACTGTGCAAACAGTGACCATTTTCCAACAATATGTGAAATAAACTGTATGTACAAACAACAATAAAATATTTTACTCACAATATGAATTCAGAGACTTTCGCACAGCGGATTGGAACCATTATGAAAACCTGCTTATAATGGATTCCAGCACAGACAATAATGACATATCCTTTGAACAATTAAATACAATTATCAATAAGGCAGCTACCGAAGCCATCCCATATAAAAAAAAGAATATTTCCAACACCTTAAACAACCCATGGTGGGACAATAATTGCTCACTTATAATACAACGTAGGAAAAAATCAGTAAAAACATTTAAACTAAACCCAACTATAGACAACTTTATACAAGCAAAAAAAAAACAATAGCTATGACTAAAACATTATTAAAAAAGCAACAAAAGCAAAAGTTTGTTAACTTTTGTAATTCTCTAAACAGAAACTCTGATCCTACATATGTATTGAATAAAGTTAAGGCTCTTGGAGGTAATAAAATAACAACAAAAAAAAAAACAATTATCTCAGATGTAATGCTCCTAAATATATTGAATAAAATGGCGAATGACGTTATTGACCCAAATTTTTATTAGACCAAAAAAAAAATGTTAAACCCTTCTCAATAAATGACCTCCAACTAAGCCTTCAAAACAAGAAAAACTCAGCCCCTGGCATAGATGAAGTATCATATACTATGATACAAAAAATGACCGAAAAATAAAAAAAATATATTAATCATTTATAATAATATATTACATGGAGAACCAATGCCGGAAACGTGGAAAAAATACAACATAGTTTGTCTGCTCAAACCAAAAAAAGACCCTGATAGTGAAAATAGTTACAGACCAATAGTTCTTTCCTCAGTTTTCTTAAAAATATTAGAAATTATGATTTAAAACCGAATAGAATGGTTTTTAGAAAGTAAAAATTTTTTCTCTTGGTATCAAACAGGATTTAGAAAAGGTCAGGGCACAAACAACGTCCTTGCTATACTAACATCACACATAAACTTGGCTTATGGTTTATCATGTTTAGCCGTCTTCTTAGACATAAAGTCTGCGTATGACCATGTAGACATTCATTTATTATATGAAAAACTTATAAACTGTAACATCCATATAGAGCTAGCAGACCTGAAACTGTGAACGCTGAGTTACCACAAGATTCACCCCTAAGTACAATATTATTTAATATTTATATAAAAGACCTCTTTAACATTCTACCCCAACAGATTAAAATTATACAGGGTCAAATATAGCTGAAATGAAAACAATAATTAATCAGGGACTTGATATTGTAATCGACTGGCTAGAAGTAAACAAATTAAACTTATCTCTGGATAAATGTGAATCTTTATTTTTTACTAAAAGCACCAGAATAATGGATATCCCACCAATAAATACCAAAAACACCTTAATACCAAATAAAAATTAAACAAAATATCTTGGACTAATCCTGCAAAAAAACCTTAAGTGGAATAAACACATCGAATATGTAAGTAACAAAGCACAAAAAAATATTAACCTAATGAGGACATTTTGCAGAGTATGGTGGGGAGCAGACCCAAAAACCTTGTTAAGTGTATAGGTATAACGCACTAGTCAAATCTCATTTAGATTATGGTTCTATCTTTTTCAACCCGGACATTAAATCTAACTCAAATAAACTTGACTCAAAACAATTCCAAGGCCTAAGAACAGCTCTAGGCTGCATGAGAACAACCCCCACAAACACTTTATTGGCAGAGGACAGGGATTACAACCTGGATTATAGAAGAAAAATTTTGGCGGTTAAATTCTTATCCAAAATTGTATGTATCCATAAACTCCACTAATAGATACCATTAACAATATAAGAATTCAAAACGCCAAGAATGTAGGTTACTGGAGAAATAAAGGATGCAATTATATAGTACAAGCATTAAAATATTATCTGCCTTATACCAAAGATGTACATACAGATAACAATTACACTATTTTTAATATTAGTATGTCACACCAGATCCAAAATATCCCAACTATAAAAAAAAATCTTAAAAAAGACAATATAGACAATAATAAGCTATTCTTAATATTCAACAATTTAAAATCTCACATACAATCATATACCTACACAGACGCGTCTAAGAATTCGAATAAGACAGGGTTTGGAACACATATCCCAAAGCTTGAATATAATTTTCCAGCTAGATTACCACATAATATTTGTACCTGCACATCAGAAATTATAGCCATATACGAAGCGGTCAAGATTGTTTAAAAAATATATATAAAAAAAGTTTTAATCCTAACGGATTCTTTAAGCGCTATTGACAAACTTAACAAAACAAAAATGGACACTAAAAGCGACTACTTAAATCTACAAACAAAAAGATTAATTATACTCTCCAATGAGAATAATTTTGAAATAAAATTTGCCTGGATTCCTGGCCACGCCCAGATAACAGGGAATGAAATGGCGGACAAATTAGCCAAAATTGGTACAAACCTTAATATCCCACTAAAATTAGATATAGATATCTCTGAAATCATCCCTATCCTTAAAGCAAAAATTCTTACAGAACATAATCAATGGTGGGAGGATTCCCTCCACGATAAGTATATATGTAATAAATTTCCTTAACATAAATGGTTTGCTAAGTTTGAATTCTTGGACCGTAGACATATAACTACGATAATCAGAATGCGCACAGGACATTGTCTAGTTAATTACCACTTGCATAGAATGAACATCAAAGAAAGTCCACTTTGTGAATGTGAGATGGTGGAAACATTAGAAGATATTTTTCTGGAGTGTCCATTAACGAAATCCCTGATTTGTGCATGTATAATGAATTCAGGAAAACTAATTTAACATTACCTCTTAGTTTCTCAACAATACTATCAAACCTACATGAAAAAAGATTCAAAATAATTATGCGATTCTCTAATTATAATAAATTAAAACTATAATGTTTGTGTTACAGCGAAGAAACTTAACAAAGACCTACCCATTTCTCTTTGTATGTGTTGTTATGTCTCTTCTGTTGTGAAAGTTAGCTAACACCTATGCCTAAAAGTATATGAGTCATTATATAAGTATCTTGGTAAAGTCTGAAGTGGACAAGGGCACAGGCCCGCTCATCTGAAGATAGTAAAGTCTGGAGCCACCAGGGGTTTCAGGCCCGCTTTACTGGAGATTCCTACACATAATACAAACCCCTCCGGGAGAGAGGCGCACTGGCAAATTGGCCTTTGAGGACCAGAGTCAAATCAAAGAAACAACAACAAGCTTCCCAAGGAAATGACTGAGGAAATGTTGGAGATGCAGAACGAGATGAAGAAAAAAGAAGTTAAATATTGAGCCAGGTAACTGTTTGTCATGAGGATCTAGAATAGATCAGAATGAACCATCTTGCTTTAACATCAAACTGAAAAAGGCAAAAACAGCCAAGAAAAGAGACAGAATTCTAAAGTGACCTGGACTTTCATAAGCAAACAAAATTATGCGATTGCGCTTTCTAAGAATTAAATTGATGGTTATTCTTAGTTAATAATACACAAAGTGCACACCACTGTCGTTCATGAATACTGTTCAATTTAGTTAAATTTATGCGTGCACACCAAGATAAAAATAATCTCAACTTAATGGACCTGCACGTGGTGTAAGCTAGCATATTGGATGCAATCTTTATGCTGTGAAACATCCTCTATTTTGCGTATAATACTTCTTAGCGTAACATAAAATCGTTTTAGTTGGCGGTTATTGACCCAATAATATTGCTATGTTAAAGATCAAATCAGCTTTCGTTTGCAACCTTATGTTTCATTACGATGTTTGTTATTGAAATGATACCCTACTCAGTTCAGGTAATTACCCGCTGTAATCAAACGATGGACAAGCAGGTATTAACTAAATATCTCTGAATAAAATGTACCAGATATTGTTTCTTTAAGACCATGAGCTCTCTTTTACTTGAAGCGTTATTAACAGTTTTTCTTGAGACAAAATAATTTTTCGGGGTCGCGACATTTCCGGACACATCATTGTGTTACATAAAGATATTTGCTTTGAGTCAAGTGTCACTGGCCTCCAACTCAGCTATGTCTTGTGATTTTATAACATTCGTTTACATTTTTATTGTCATCATAAACTGTTTTCTGACGTCCAATAGTACAAACAGGTATTACAGGGTGTTCTTCACATATCCTACTCAATTCAGATAATTACACCCTATACCTCGAAATACATCTGGAATAGCATCTGATAAAATATATGTGGCTTATGCCAACATATTTAATACATTCTCTATACTGGGAATCATCCTCTCTTTTTGCGTATGATACTTCTTGGCGTAACATATCTTTGTTTTAGTTGACACTTAGTGATACAATAATATTCCTATGTTGAAGATCAACTCGGCTTTGGTCTGTAATATTAGCACATGTACATGTTTTGTTACGACACGAACAATAATAATAGGTATCCACGTTGTACATTTGGTCCATATTAAGAAAAGTGTCAATTTAATTTTAGTAGATTTTACAAGCACCTACTCAGTCAAGGTACGAATAAGACTTACAAAATACCTCGCTTGAACAGGACTGCAACCCGCTGATTGAGTTTCCAGGTAAGGCCAGAATAAGAAAATTATATTTTTTAGACTAAAACATTATTAGCAGTAATGCCGAAAATTTGGACTAGGTTGTTATTTAAATAATACTCTACTCAGTTCAGGTACCTAATTACCCGCTATAACCAAAAGATGGACAAGCAGGTATGAACTAAATATCTCTGAATAAAATGTACCAGATATTGTTTCTTTAAGACCATGAGCTCCCTTTTACTTGAAGCGTTATTAAGAGTTATTCTTGAGACAAAATAATTTTTCGGGGTCGCCACATTTCCGGACACATCATTGTCTTACATAAAGATATTTGCTTTGAGTCAAGTGTCACCGGCCTCCAACTCAGCTATGTCTTGTGATTTTATAACATTCGTTTACATTTTTTGTTGTCATCATAAACTGTTTTCTGACGTCCATTAGTACAAACAGGTATTACAGGGTGTTCTTCACATACCCTACTCAATTCAGATAATTACACCCTATACCTCGAAGAACATCTGGAAGAGCATCTGATAAAATATATGTGGCTTGTGCTAACATATTTAATACATTCTCTATACTGGGAATCATCTTCTCTTTTTGCGTATGATACTACTTCTTGGCGTACCATATCTTCGTTTTAGTTGGCCCTAATTGATACAATAATATTCCTATGTGGAAGATGAACTCGGCTTTGGTCTGTAATATTAGCATATGCACATGTTTTGTTACGACATGAACAATAATAATAGGTATACACGTTGTACATTTGGTCCATATTAAGAAAAGTGGCAATTTAATTTTAGTAGATTTTACAAGCACCTACTCAGTGAAGGTACGAATAAGACTTACAAAATACCTCGCTTTATGATCTACCATGGATATATTTAAGTAGATGTTTATATTGACATCCAAACAATTATCATAGTACTTTTGAAATCGGTGGGAAGGTCAACATAATTTTGTCATAAATGCAGTAACTAGATTTCATCTAGTAACTGCTAACTATAGACAAAAAAACAATAAAATCACATAATAGTTACTACATTACACAAGAATGCCCAAATACGCAGTATATTGCTATAATATTAAATATTGGCGTTCTATGTTTACTGATTCAACATTTCAGAAAACTGAAACACTAAGAACCAGTATCACATAAGTAGGAATATATGCCAAAAACCATAACGCATGATACTATGTCCTTTAAATGCAGGGATGATAAAAAAACTGTTTTAATGCAAAAAAAACAAACATCGTATTTTTTTTTTGTTTAAAACTGTTTAAAAGACCTTGCAAAAAAACATGTTTAAAACAGTTTTAAACAACATAAAAGTAAGCAGATTCATATTTGATGGATTAGCCGATAGTCCCGGCAGCTAAGACCGATAAGAAGAATAATAACAAAAACTGTAGACGTTGAGCAATACCTCCTAAAAGGAAGCGAAATTACATCCACACCACGGTCCTCTTATGGATCTTATTAAACCAATAGAAATTCACAAAAGTGACAGTTAATGGGCGGAGCTATATGAGCGAGGGATAACGCATAGCCCTCCGCTCGCTTCGCGGGCGGAACCAACTAAGACTAACCCAAGTCATGCCCAAAATCAGTTCTAATCTAGCAGAAAAAGTTACTGACTTTGTTTTTACATTTTTCAAATTTCATAAATTGCATCTAGCTCCGCCCATCAACTGTCACTTTGGTGAATTACTATTGATTTAATTAAGATCCAGGAATATTACTTCGCCTTCCTGACTTGGCTTTCGCATGCGCAGAGTACGGGTACGTTTGTTTACAAGCGTCTAGGACTTCACGCATGGCCCTCCACTCGCTTCAGGGCGTAACCAAACAAAACTAACTGAAACTAACCCAAATTAAAAAAAAACCGCAAACATAATCTTTAAAAAAAAAGTAGAAAAATATGCATTGCCACCGACGGGAATCGAACCCAAGCCGCCCGCATGACAAGCAAATGCTCTAACCACTGCACTACTAGACGGCTTGAAAAGAATTCGCTGCACTGTAAAGACATAGGTAATTGAAATATTGATTTGGCCACTCGTACTCTGCGCATACGGAAGCCAGGAAGCCAAAGTAATATTCCTGTGTATAGACGCGAATATGTTTTTTCGCTACAAGGAGCGATTAGTTTTTTAAATTTGTGTTGTTATTTGTTATTGTTACTTGTAGGTACTTGTTAATTGTTTTTTGTTTTATAGTTGTTATATTGGCAATATAACAACTATAATTGCATAATATTATACACAGGGTCCTGCAATAGAGGAATTCAAAGAACTTTAATAACTAATTACATTATTTAACTTTTTGTTGTATTCCTGTAAATAAGGTTATTATGGACGCCTGACACACTATTGCAGCACCCTGTATAATATTAATATTTTAAATTTATGTTGTTATTTCCAATTTTTAAAAGAAATATTGTTTTCATTTTCTTTAAGCCTTACTTAAGCGTATGTACAGGGTGGCCCGTATAGGCCCCTCTTAAACGGGCCACCCTTGTACAGGGCTATCCAACGAGGACTAGACAACGCGATTTTTTGACTTTCGCTGTACTTTTATAAAAAAAAACTGCAAATAGCCATCTTATGTAATTTTCTCCCGCGAATTCGGATATGTACAGCAAAAAACAATTGAACATCAAATAAAAGTGCTAGGGGTCACTTTGGTATTTTTTGAAATGAGCTTATCCGATTTCTCATATAAATTTTGATCTAAAATTTTTAATTCAAAAATGCCTTTTTTCTTTAGTTTTATATTCGGAAAATGCTCGTCTACCGTACGATTAATACCTGATTTAACCTGTTTTAAAGCGGCCGTCAGTCGCGCAATAATCAGCTTTCAAATGTCTATACTCTATTTTTCACGAACTAGTTACAAATAATGAAATATTCTGTAGAAGAACGACTAAGTGTAATAAAATTATATTACAAAAGTTGAGAATGCTCGACAAACACAAAGAACATTTTTTGAGAGTTTCCAGAGACACATTTCAGTAGACACAATTCTCAGAACTAAGACCCTATTTGAAGAAGGCAAGACATTGAAAGATAAGCCAAGAAAGATGAAAAGACAGAATAGAAGGAATCGAACCATTGTTTAATATTTTACTATAAATCCTAAGAGTTCTATTCCGCAAGCGGTACGAGAAGTAAGGTATGGTCCAGGACTCCGGGGAGTAAGCTATGGAACAGTTCACAGAACTTTCAAAAAATGTGGTCTAAAACCATATTGCATCCTTCCCGTTCAATGCTTAACACAACATCAAAAAGAACTTCGATTTCGATTTGTTGCTTCAATGCTGATGAGAGAGCAAGGAAGATTATAATTTATATAATAAAATTCTATGGACTGACGAAGCGTCATTTACAACATCGGAGGTATCCAATCAGAAAAATACAAGATACTGGGCAGCAGTTAACCCTCATAGATATGAAATGATATTTTCAAGGTAGGAGCTCACTTAATGTTTGGTGTGGGATGTTAGAAAATCGAATCATTGGACCACTATTTTATCGTGGCTCTTTAACAGACCAAATATACATCCAGTTTCTTCGAAATGATATCGAGGATATCATTTGGCAGCAGGATGGTGCTCCGCCTCATGCAGTTCGAGAAGTGGTAACATACTTAAATAAGCATTACAATCAGTGGATTGGCCGTAACGGAATAATTCATTGGCCACCAAATAGCCCCGATATCACGCCAATTTTTTGGGGGTCATTTAAAAAATGTAGTTTATCAACGACAGAACACAGAAGTCTCGAGGATATTCAGCAACAAATTATGAAATTAAATTTCATTTATTATTAATTAAGACTTAACCAGGACCAAAATATTGTAAGAGATTCCTTGGACAGACTGAAAAGGGGGCATCGGTCGTGTTTTGAAAATAATGGAGGACACATCGAACAATTATATTATTGAGATTAAAGTTATTAAGTTAGTTTATAGTTTTTTCTAATATGCCATACTGTTTTTATATGTAAACAATAATAGATTTGCAGAAAACTACCATTATTTGTAACTAATTCGTGAATAATATATTATAGAAATTTGAAAGTTGATTATTTGGTCTGACTGACGGCCGCTTTAAAGCAGGTTAAAGGTTGAACAGGTAAAACGGCTATCAGGTATTAATCGTATGGTAGACGAACATTTTCCGAATTTAAAACTGAAGAAAAAAAGCGTTTTTGAATTAAAAATCCATCATTTTGGATCAAAATTTATATGAGAAATCGGATAAGCACATTAAAAATATGACATCCCATTTAAAAAAGTATCAAAGTGACCCCTAGCACTTTTATTTGATGTCCAATTGTTTTTCGCTGAACATATCCGAATTTGCGGGAGCAAATTACATAAAATGGCTATTTCAGTTTTTTTTATATAAAAATACAGGGAAAGTAAAAAAAATCGCATTGTCTAGTCCTCGTTGGATAACCCTGTACTTTTATACCAAACTTATAGTAGGTATAGTCGTATAAGGTATCAAATAAAAATAAAAGTTGCATTGACTAATCTATTAATTTAAAGTAATAATAAAATAAACGAGAGATTAACAAGTGTTTATAAAGCATGTTAAATACATGTTTTAAATTGTTTAAAACAACCTTGATTAAACCATGATTTTTTTGAGTGTTTTAAATATGTTTTGAACACTTGTTTTAAACATTTTGTTTTAAACATCACAATCCTGTTTAAATGAAAGGATTGCATGAAATATCAAGATAGTTTTACATATATTTTAAAGCAGAATTAATAATTTAATTCCGGTCTCATCAAGTTTTCTTCCAAGTACCCATATCAAACGCGTATTTTCTACAACTTTTATTAAAAATGCAAGAAAGGAAAAATAATTCATTCACAATTGGCAAAGACTATAATATGCATAAGACCCGAGTACATCACCTTCAAAAACTGAAGATATTTTAACAACTTGTGAAATATTACTTTTCTTCCTCAATTAACTGCATTTTATTACAAAATATTTCTGATATTTGGTTGCTTTGAAATAAATTTTATATCAAGGCTATTTGAACTTAAAATATAAGATCCATGGTATACAAAAATATATTAAAAACATATCACAATGCTAATCTTTGACGCACACAATCTATAAATGCCCATTATTGCTTAAAACATAACGAAACTAGATGCAGGATTGTAATAGATAATATTGCACTCTAAGTGAAATTTTTGGGCGAAATTCTATCAGCTGCAAATTGAGACAAATGCAGTATGGAGACACCAGCGTTTTGATTTTTATCCAACAATTGGTCAAAATTACTAGATCCATCATAACCTACAAAATACGAAAAATAATATTACAAGTGTATATAATTCACACAAAAAATGGAAAACTTATTACTTAGTTAGTAGCATTATTTTTCGTATTTGTTGCATTTTTGCAGTTTAAAAACTAAAGTAATTTGAATCAATTGCATATCATGCATTCCCAGAATGTTAGTTTAGGTTTTGATATTTGGTTCTAAAGGTAACACCATTTTCGGCAACAAAATGAAGGTAATTTTGTAATAATCTATTAAATATTTTGCTCTATTTTTGGATTAATATGAACCAAATATCAAATTGCAGGATTGCTTATCAATGTTCTGTGCCAATAAAAAAGAGAAGACAGTCGAAAAGATATGCACCTAACGTATATTTTTGGGAACCCTTGATACAATTTTAATTAGTTGAACAGCATCATTAGTTATTTATATTTGGGTACAGAATTTTACGTAGAACTAAAAAAGCTCATATGTGTTCTATTAAAAAACCTTTTGATCTCCCCCGTATAGAAATGAATTTCCGAAGTCGCTTTCTTTATACGCCTAAAAAAAGTGTTTGTAAATATACACATATTTTAATTTTTTATCCTGATTAACAAAAGAAGTGAAATCACGAATGCTTTCTATCAAGTTAGTATTGAAAACAGTAACGTTTGCTATTATATTGTTAACTGTCTCATTTTCATTGTTTTTCATTGTTAAATTTTTACTGAGGGAAAAATATGTTTTAACCCATTTTAAAAAATTAAATCTCATTAAATAGGTTATTTAAAACATATTCAGAAATAAAATTGAGTTATTTATTATTTGGTGTTTTTGTTGCATTCTCCTCAGAATGATACGGTTATGATTAAGTTGTAAGTTGGCGAATACAATGAGAAATTAACCTGTCTAAACCGCAGACTGCTATCTTTTACAATTCGCAGATACTTTAATTTAAGAAAAAATCGATCAGTTTCGTTGTTGACAAACTCAATTATTTGTGAGGATTTTTTTTACGTTTTCCTCCACCAGTCTAATTGAAATTTTCTATATAGGACCGCTTCGGTCCTGGCACTAGAGTGTAAATTGCACAAGTGCTAATTAAGTGACCCTGACAAAGCTGAAAAACGTAAAAAAAAATTTAAATACTTGGCGTTTCGAGGAACGAATCGGCTCCCATTGTCAAAAGCAAGAAATCTAATAATAAAAATGATTAGAAAATAAAGTATAACGTTCAGAATAGCAAAAAAGTAAAAAGCTCGTGCGCTTGTCAAGTATTGTATTTTACTTTTGACAAAGGGAACGTCCTTCAGCTTCGTTAAGGTCACTTAATTAGCACTTGTGCATTTTACACCCTGGGGTCAAGATCGAAGCGGTCCTATATAGAAAATTTCAATAACTCTAGTGAAGAAAAAGATAAAAATAATTGTATCAGAAAGATGAATCTTCCACAACAATATAGAACCCAAACTCAACTAATCGTATTAACCGAAATAAATCATTGTTGCTGTCATAGAAGTAATTCCTGCTAGACTACCGTCGATTTATTTCGGTTACCATACTTTTCTAGACTGGGTACAATGAAACTCATTCAAAATCAAAATATCTGCAAAACGGTAAAATATAGCGGCCTATGGTTTTAACAGGTTAATTTGTCAGTCTTCTCAATTTTTCAAGGTAATCATTGAAATTTCTGAAAACAATGCAATAAAACCAAGTAATAAATAACACCTTCCAGTTTTATTTTCAAATATCGACTATATTATTCGAATACTATTTCTGAATTTATTTTAAATAGCCATGTCAATCATTCCTAATTTTTTTAAATCGCTTCAAAGACTTCGAATTCACAACGATACTTGCGCCAGAAAATTCCCCACCACTTTACCATAGGAGCTAACAAAATAATCTTAACAGAACTAATAAACCATGGCAATCAGTTTACAAAAGTGCTATTTTTGTCTATCCGTATATAGCGTAAAATTTCCAGAAACCCAATTTTTTAAATTTAAATGAAAGATTGCGTCAACCTTAGAAACTACAAATTATTTGAATAATTTAAGCTCTTTAGTTTAAGGGAAATAAAACCAATGATATTTTAAACTGAAAACCATTATTAAAATATATAACCATAAAATGTAATGTTTGCTGATTATGTGATATGTCCGACTTTGGAAAAAACATTTTTGTCAACAACCAAATTAATACTATTTGATGATATAATCATAATTGCTTTCTACAGTGTGTACAAAAAAGTATGCAACATATGGGAAACTTCTTTATTATTGGTTTCTCAGAAAATTTTATTCTTAATAAAACCTGGTGCTTGCCCTAAGGAGTATTTCAAATTTTACGTATTGCTTTAAGTGCAAATGTAATTTTTCCGAAATCGCGTCAAGAGTAAAGTACCTTAACTTATAAAGATACAGCAAAATCTTATAAGGAAAAGTTCTTCCAAATAAAAAAAAATCTAAATATGAAATTTGATTTGTACATCAATTTTAATTTTTGTTTTTTTCCTCGTTTTTTTTTCTTAAACGTTGCGTCACTCGTGAGTATTTTGTTCTTTTGTTATTAGTATACTTGCCAAGTAACTTCAAAATGTATTTAAGATAGAAGTTAGTTACATAGTTGCATAATGTTGCAGTTTTCCGGATATAATAGCCAGTTTAGGTATCAGTGAGTTGCAAACACATTAAAACACTTTTGGTTCAAACTTTTTTCCTGTCAGAATCATGTAAAATAACTAATAATTTATTTATCTTTTGCATCCTATGAGTAAAATATGCCCAAGTATCCTAAAAAGCCATATAAAATATTTGGTCTTGAGGAGTAGGCTGTGCATTTGGAATTAAAACAAATAAATAACAACAATTTTACTTCACTCTGGCGTATGAACTTAATTATCATTGAGCCATTCCAATTGTATTTTGTAATTATTGTGGATAATTATTTTGGACCAAAAGTGTTTAAATGTGTTTGCATCACACTGATATCTAAATTAGCTTTTATCTCTGGAAAAACTTTATGCAACTATGTAACTAGTTTCTATCTTAAATAAATTTTGAAGTTGCTTGGCAAGTATGCTAGTAACAAAAGAACAAAACATTCACCAGTAGCTAACGTTTAAGAAAAAAGAGAAAATAAAAGTTGATGTACTTAACTCAAATTTCATATTTAAATTATGTTTTTATTTTGCAAGAAATTTTCCTTGTAAGATTTTGCTCTATCTGTATAAGCTAAGGTACTTTATCCTTGATGCGATTCCGGGAAATGGCATTTGCTCCCGCACTAAAAGCAGTACTTAAAATCTGAAATGCTCGTTTATTGTTTTAGGGCAAGCACCAAGTTTTATCAAGAATAAAATTTCCTGAGAAACCAATAATAAAGAAGTTTCCAATATGTTGCATACTTTTTTGGACACACTGTATGTTGCAAAAATATAGAAATAAAACCTGGCAAAATAAAACATATTTTAAAACAAAATTTTTGAAACATGCAATATGAAAAGGATATTTCACTCAAAAACTATATATGCTTTAAGTTGTATATTTTACACTGCTTCAAACAATGTATAACTTTTGCGTAAATATGTGCAATATATGACGATGCAAAAAATAAGTAATGAAATAATTTCTCTTATCAATACATTTTTAAAGGCACTGCATAAAAGCAAAAAAAATACATTTTCTTCCCCTAAATTTTATTTTTAATAATTTGGAAAAATTTCTATGAATCAAAAGTACCATTTCTCGAATGCATGGTTACAAAAATAACCTTCATTAATTTTATCTCGTTTTATATATTTTATTTCATTTTTTGAATTTGAACACCCCATATTTCTATCCGAAAATATTTAACAAGAACTTGATACGAAGATAAGCATGTCAGTGTTCACATATTTACATCGTCCTTCCATAGAATATTAAAAAAAAAAAAGAAATTTACCAATGCTTTCTGAAAAGAACAGTATGAATATACATAATTTTCTGAATAAGTACCATTTTCAGTTTTATGATATATCCAAGCCTTCCAAGAAAAACAATTGTACATCCCATTCATTAAATAACTACCTGTAAATATTTATAACAAATTTCCATATATCAAATTATTGGTATTTTGTATTCCTAAGCACTTTTGCCAAATGTATGTGATTTTTAAGAACTACAAACAAAAACTAAAATGATGATCGTCATTACCATTTGCAGACAAACTATTTTATACGATATTGCGGTGAAGCAATCAAAACTGTGACAGTTATGACCCTAAACGGTTCGTTAGAAACAAATTTTAAATTTGATCAGTTTACCATTGATGAGTCAAAAAAAATAATATATTATTATTCTTTACTAGAGGTTACATTTGGCGTATTTTATTAGAAACAACTATTTTGGACATTTCTACATAACTAAAAACTAATTGGCAACAGCGTTTTTGGCAGTATAATATTTGTTCCGCCTACATCTATTTTCAAATTAACGATCGACTTAAGCAAAAATGCATGACATATGATACAGTATAACAGTTAATGTAAAATGAAACATTTTGCTTTTCTTATCAACAATTTATTGAATATTTACAATATGCGATAACAAATATGTAATATTCATTTTCACAAAATGCTCCTGAAGAGTAAAAAAGTCTCACGTTTCCTTATATTTAAAAACCTAGAATATAATAATATGCCATAAAACTCTTATTATTTTTATGGACTTCCACAAGGGCACAAGCATACCTACCGAGATATTATAACAAATAGGATAGGTGCCTACAATTACTAACTCTCTACAAAAATAGTACGAGTTTAGCTCTTACTTTTTAATTTATCACTTTGATCGTCGAATTCCTTGTCAGAAATATTCAACATAAGGCTATTCCCATTGAGGTAGACTTTATTTTGTGAATTCGCAATCTGCAAAGAAAATTAACAATTATTATGACACATGCACTTATAAATTTAAAGAAATGAAATAATATTTAAGTAATGTACAGGGTGTCCCAAATTCGAGGCGTATCATTGGGATTTCGGAAACTATAAGAGATACGAAGTCGGTTAAATTAGGGCAAAGTTGCGCAATTTGACAATTCCGAATACTCTCGAATGTATTCGGAAAAAAATTAATATCCGCGATATCGTTTTTATTTTTTTCTGACTATTTGAAGTGACAATATAAATTCCACATTTTCGTTTTTACTTTTTCCGCTCTATAAGATGGCATTGCTAGATTTTTAATCCGACGTTTCGTTTATTCGCCACCATCATCAGCTTCGTTTTATTTAAATAGTCGAAAAATTTTATTTCTAACTTAACTCTAATTTTAATTCTAAATTTAATGACATAACACACTTGACATATATCCGACTTTCGAGCCGAATCTATCATCAGTGCTAGTTGCTGATGATGGCGATGGAACGAAACATTGGATCAAAAATCTGATGAAGTCATCTTGTAGGGAAGAAAAAATGACTATGAAAAAGTCAAATTTATTTTGGTCTATCTGTTTTAGTAGTAATATTAGAAAAAAATCATTTGTTAGAATTTATGTTTGTAATTGCCAGAACTCATTATCAGAATTTATCAAAAAAAAAAAACAAACGATTAAAACAAATTTCAATTTTTGCTCCCCTACATGATGACGCCATTAGATTTACAATCCGACGCCGACGTTACTTTTTTTAAGTTGTCCTAGTGTTCTAGAATAGCAAGATTTGCATAGTGTCATACTCCTTCTTATCCATCATACTTAGCCATGGAATTTTCTTTTGTTTCAAAATGGCAGGAGTATTTTGACGTTTTTCTTTACTTATTTGAGTCTAGATTATTCTCGATTTGTGTCATCAATAAAAATGTCATTCTCGTGTTTAGAAAAACGTGATATGATCCGCATATACTACATTTGTTTTAGAAATGCCCAAATCTCAAGTCAGCAATATCTGCAGGATTACCCTGAAAGGCAATAGCCACATTTTTCCTATTTAGCAAGACTCGACAAAAATTTAGCAGAGCATGGAGGTTTTAAAAAACCAAGAAAGATATACGGCAGGCGAATAGATCAGCAAGAAGAAGCGCGTATTTTAGATACTGTCACTTAATATAGCGTACTAAAAGGTTACTAATTATTTACTAAATTCTATATTATAGGTTAAAAATGCACCTAGGGCAAAGGAAGATGATTTGGAAATATCACGCATGAGAATTTGGCGAACTCTTAGATCTCATGGGTACAAGCCATTTAAAATTCACGTGAGTCAAACTTTAAGACCTGGTGATTCTAAAAGGCGTCTAGAATTTTGTCATTGGATGCAAAATAAATTAGAAGATGGTGATTTTTTGAATAAAATAATTTGGACGGACGAGTGCACTTTTTCCACGTCCGGAATATTTAACCGACACAATAAACATTATTGGTCTGTGAATAATCCGCGACAAAATCAAGAAGTGAGACCTCAAGGAAGGGAATCGTTTAGTGTATGGGTGGGAATGTGGCGTAACAAAATCATTGGCCCATTTTTCTTGGATGGTCACCTCACATCTCAAAAATATATAGATTTGATAGAGCAAGAAATAATGGATGCCTTATCGAACGAACTATTAGAAGTATTAAGAAATCTATGGTGGCAACAAGATGATCCTCCTCCCCATAATGGAAGAGCAGTGACAGAGATTCTCAATCTTTTATTTTCTGGTAAATGGATTGGAAATCAAAGGGTTGTACGCCGGCCAGCAAGAAGCCCGGACTTAAACCCATTAGATTACTATCTCTGGGTTTTTTTGCAAAATCGATTATATCGGAATTTGCCCGAAGATATCGAAGAACTGCGTTATAATTTAGTGAGAGAAATAAGAGCTATTCGAGCAAGAACCATTCAACGCGCAATTTACAAAATGTATCGATTAACCCAAAAATGTATTGAAGGAAACGGTTTTCAATTTGAATACTTGTAATGTTTATACTTGTGCTACTTTCATGTGTTTGTTAAATATTTAGTAATGTATTTGAATTCTTTTTTTTTTAATTTAATTAAATTAGTAAAATTTTTATAGTTCCTAAATTTTTTAGCTTTTAATGAAAATATATTCTCGAAGCTTTCACTAAACAATATTTTTTTCTACTTTTTTTTTTAAATAAATTCATTATAAAATCAAATCTCAAATTCTGAGTTCTGGCAATTAATTGCCAGAACACAAATTTTAACAAATTATTTTTTTCTGATTTTACTTAAAAAAGTAGACCAAAATAAATTCGACATTTTCATAGCCATGTTTCTCCCCCCTTTAAGATGACGTCATCAGGCTTTTGATCGGACGTTTCGTTCCATAGCCATCATCAGCAGCTAGCGCTGATGATGGATTTTCGCCACGAAACGTCGGATAAATGTCAAGTGTGTTGTCATTGAATTTAGAATCAAAATTAAGTTAATTAAGCATAAAATGGATTTTTTGCCTATTTACAAAAAACGAATCGTCGGATTAAAAATCTAGTAGCGCCATCTTGTAAAGCAGAAAAAGTAACAATGAGAATGTGGAATTTATTTTATCATATCACTTCAAATAGTCAGGAAAAATAAATACGAAATCGCGGATATTCGGTTTTTTTTCGAATAACTTCGAAAGTATTCGGGATTTTCAAACTTCCAAGGCGGCATTTTGATTGGCATCAAATTGCGCTACTTTGCCATAATTTAACCGACCTGGTATCTCTTATAGTTTCCGAGATCCCAATGATACGCCTCGAATTTGGGACACCCTGTACAGAGTAGCCCGGATTAGAACCGTCAATATCCGTAACATTTGGATCTGGATATACCGTGTATTTCATGAAAGGATACCCATTAGACAGATACAAAAAAAAACATTTAAATTGACAGAAATTAGAAAAGTCAAAGGCAAAAACGAAGGGGTTCTACTTGCTTATTTTTCACATCTACAAAAGCGATAGGTCCCTTCTTCCTTATGGACAGAGTATTAAAACAACCCTGATAAATTACTTTTAAAAACAACCCTTCAGCTTTATAGGAAAATATATTTGTACTGTAATTGTAATTTTAGTGTCTTGGGCTAAAGTCCTTGTAAAATAACAACCAGCATGCAATCTTTTTAGAGCTGCATGTTTCAAAATTGCATTGATTATAGGCACTGCTAGAGCTTGCAGATGTAATTAACTGACATCTGATCATAGACAATGTTCAAGACAAGGGTTCATATTCATATTTATATCGCCATACCAGACACAAGCAGCAAGGATTCTCGTAGTTTTATCATCATAATCTTACATTCCGGTAAAAGTGGCTGAATCTATGACAAGCATATCTTTATGGTCAAAAAAAAACACGCAAGCAACACACAAAAAAAAATTATAAAAAAATACGCTGTGTTGGCATTAATATATTGTCTAAGATTCCATTCAAAATTGCTACCCGTCTGGGACTTGAAAATGCAGAATTGTATAGCGACCACCTGCTTAAGATCTTCAACAATACAGCAGATGCTGAAGCTAGGGGGTGGAAATCTGCAAGCATCGTCGAAGGCTATCGCGGAGAGAAATTATGTATAAGAATTGAACAAATCCAAGATAAATCCAATTACTGGAGGATCAAATCAAAAAAATTCCGATCAAATGGTTAAGATCACAGATCGAAAATTTGACATTACCAACATCCTCAAATTCTACTTCTTTTTCCTTTAATGTAAAGGTTAATGAAAATGAATATTATCATTTGGATATATTTTTAACAAAATGTTCTTTCAAAAGTATTTTTTTATTATTTACACTCAAAAGTGAGTTGTCATAACTCAAATTTGACTTATAGACCACTTTACCGGTCTGAAAAGAAAAACAATATGTCGCCAGGTGTTGGATAAAGAAATATATTGCATTTCTTCATAAAACGTAAAACAAAATGTTTGTATATCAAATTTTATCCCAAGTTACGATATCAAATGACTGATTGATCCCATAATAAAATTCATCAACTAAAAATATTTATTTATGCAACCAGTTTCAAAATGAGCATGCTTTCTGCACTAACCGTGAAAATTGCACCACAGCACATAGAGTGCAAAAAAAAAACAAGCTATTTTATTCCCGTTTCATTGATTTTTTTAGCAATTCAATAATTACGAATAGAATAGATGTAAATCAAATCCAATTTAGGTGCAAATCACAAATATTTGTATATCCTCGTGCATTTATAAGTGTAGACAAACATTTGAATAGAAGTTGGTTTTCAAATGAGACTTTCTAGTATTAGAAACGAGTGTTGGGTATAAATTGTGGCTAACATTTATTATAATTGAAGATCTTTCCTTGATAAGTACCTGCTAAGTTACAAATATCGCTTTAGTTACAATTGCCACATTTCATAACACTAGTTATAAAATGAGCCAATTTTCACAACCAAAATAAGATATCAAAATAGTGATGTTTCGTAAATTGTAAAAAATATTTTTATACTCTTTAAAATAGAATTTATATTCGAGTCTTACCGTTCTAGAAATATTTTGTGCTGCTCTGATTTTTCTGAGTTTCAAATATCCAGGATTCCTTGAAATTGCTTCCCCTAAGTAAGTTTTAGTTAAGAAAAACTAATTAAACCACACTTTACGCTCTACAACTAAGTTCTAGACACAAAATATTTAAAGACAATACAGGTTTTAATAATGATTAAATTACCTATAATGTTTAATGTGAAGAATAATTTCTATATCATAAATGTAAAAAATACGACAGTCAAATAGTTAAAGTGCAATTTTGACCTTACCTATATTTTTCATCATAAAGAAGTCTTTCGATACGCAAAGTAGTGTCGAAAAGAAGGCCTTTTCGACACTACTTTTGTTGACTGGTTGCTATGATATTAACCCTGCGGCGGGCGCGCAGCGGTACTCTGTGCCGTATTTTTACATTTCATATATATATTTTTAATTCCGATTGCTGCACGCCACTGTCGCGTCAGGAATTCTTCATTGATTATATTTGGAACCGGCTGTCAAGGCACAGGGAGGCATTCAGGCTTTCTGTTAGTATCAAAAGAGACGCCAAGAGATCAAGTTGCACGTTTGCGACATTCCGTACCGCAGTGCGCCTTGTCATGTATGTATTGAAAATTGCTTTTTTACGGTTTTTTGCACCGAGTGTTACCTTGTGAGTATATAAATCTCATTTTATTTGTTTTAGGGATACAAACGTGTTAAATAAACCACTCAGCGAAAAGAATTGTAAGATATTGCCAACAATTTATTCGAATTTTTTCTCGTTCTTGAGTTGATATTTCTATTTTATATTTAAATTATTTTACTATAAATATGTGTAATATCTTTTATTATTCAATAAATTGCAGATAGTAAATAGATTTTAGCTTTACACTCTTTTTTGTACGTGCGGCATCCAGTACCGCAACGCGCCCGCTCACGTAATTTTCAAAGGCGCAGGGTTAACAAAATTGTCCAATGTCGAGGCTCACAAGCAAAAATTTCGACACCGTTTTGAATGGGATCCTTTATAGGATACAGACGTCAAAAGTGACAAGATGGCCGTCCAACTTTTGATCGCCACTTGAATAAATTAATGTTTTTCATTAAAAAACGTGCAAAATAGAAAAAATAGTATAAAATACACGTTTTAGACATTTAGCGCACTCGCAAGTTAGGAAACGACCCGCTTGCGTGCTCGTGCGATAAAATATGGTCTTTTAAAACTAGTATCTTAATATACCATTTTTTCTGTGACGGGAAAAACGTTCGACATTTTATGTCTGTTGGCAGGTAAAAAATATCACTTTTTATGAAATTACTTTTTCCTTCGGGAAAACGGTGAGTACTTTCCCGGATATATGTACATACCTATATACACATAAGTAAAGGTATAGTTCAAGCCGGAAATAATAGTCAGTGACTCATTTTTAGCTTTAAGGCGCGCCACGAGGGGCAAGGGAAGAGAGAAGGAAATTCCAGTGGCGGCTACAATTGCTTTGTAAATTAATATGTTATAATAACTATATAATGGAATAGTATGTAATAAGTAGACTTAGGCAGATATCCACTTAAAAGATAAAGTTTATGCACATAAATATGCATGATTTTAGTCTACATTATAAAAAAAAAACGTATATTCAAAATTATTCCTAGGTCTAGTAATAAGCAACAAAATTGTACGACAAACAAATAGTACTATGTATTCATTAAGGCTAGGAAAAAAAGTCATGGATGATAAGGGGTTTTTCTTATCATAAAATACCATATTGAAAGTTGCATCAAAAGTTTACATCAAAAATCAATAAAATTTTAAGTTTACTACTCGTTTTGATCAGAATTTGACTCAGAATCATTACTATCACTACTCTCGGAACCAACATTGATAATAAGAGGTTCAACTATAACTTCGACCGTAGTATCCAAGTCCCACATTTTTTGTTTTATGACATGTTCGATACACTTCTGCCAATAATTGGTAGAAGTTATCAGCTGTAACGTTATCAATAACTTCGTTTAACAAACACGCATACACGGTTTTTACCAATGCATGTTTGCCCACAGTTAATGTCTTGTCACTTTTTTTGCAGGTGGGGCAAGACTTGTCGAAGCTTCGCCCTGTTCCATTTTACAAATTAATATTTTGAATTAACAATACAAAAATTCACAGTCCTTCGCAAAGATGCAACCGGGGGGACATTGAAAATGATGAATATAAACGCAAAAATGTGATTTGCGTTGAAATTCATATGGTTTCCAAAAGCAGAGTTTAAAAAAGTAAAAATACAAACACACGAGTGTTTATAATATAGACATATAATTAAAGAAATGCATTTTTAGCAATAATATTAAACATTATCATAATTAAAACAAAAATAAATAAATAAAAAATTAAGCGAGTATGCTAGTACTCGAGACTGATGCGTAAAAAACATATCCTATACGACATCGGTTGTAAAAAAATAACAATTGCAAGTTATGTTCCCAAGCGGTCACCCATCCAAGTACTAGCCACGCCCGACGTTGCCTAACTTCCACTGATCGGACGAGAACTGGTATTTCAAAGTGCTATGGCCGTTACCTTACATTTTAGCTTGTTCACAGAATAAAAACAAACACATTCGCATTTCTAATATAAGTTAGGATTCTTTAATAATACGCACTAGCAGCTTCGGGGAAGATTAATTCACTGCACAAATTCGACACGAAAATGTAATGCCACCAGGAATAACATCAACATATGGACACAGCTTATTTACCTTATAATCTTGGGCCGACATCCTTTGATTTGGGACAGTCAATAACCAACTTTTTCAAATTTTAGAAGAGGGCTATGACTCAATACTGTTTTAAACGTCTGGACATCTGAATAATACTTTTGACAGTTCGATTAATTTAAAATAATAACATGCTTTTTTATCGTCTAAAATCCGTTTAAAAACAATTTTAAATGGCAAAATTGTATAAAAATCCGAAAATTCGGACGAACAGCGGCTAGAATCGATTTACACATTTCCGTCCCATTTGCCGAGATTTATCCTCATACCGCCGCGTAAGATGTTTACACATCAAAAACTCAAGGACATTCAAGATCAAATTATCTCAATGTTATTCAAGGTAAAAGATACCACAAAACAGTCCCAAGGACTGTTCAAGGTCATACGCGCTTGGAGAAATTCCAAGGTCATATGCACGACCTTCAACCAAAACACAAGGACATTCAATGTGAAATTAGGACAATGTCATTCAAGGCCGATTACACCCAATATCAAGTGGGCGGGGTCTATCTCAAGGTCACCGAACGGGAGAAGGAGGCAAAAGTGGAGGGGGAGAATTGAGTCCGTCTATAGCACTCTACTGTGGATCAATTCACTGCATAAATTCGACACGAAAATCTACAAAGCTTATTATTTTACCAGCTACTCATCTTGGGCAACATCCTTTGATTTGGGAAAGTCAATAATCAAATTTTGCAAATTTGAGAAGAGGGCTATGACTCAATATTGTTTTAAACGTCTGGACATCTGAATAATACTTTTGACAGTTCGTTTAATTTAAAATAATATGCTTTTTTATCGTCTAAAATCCGTTTAAAAACGATTTTAAATGACATAATTGTATAGAAATCCGAAAATTCGGACTTTTTTAGGACGATAGCCGTGGGTTCGGACGAATTTGTCGTGGATTTTGAAGCGAAAATTCATTTTAAATTCAACTGCAAATTAAAAAAAAACAAACTTTGTATATTATAGAAGAGGGCCATGACTATTATATTGTTTTAAAAGTCTGGGCTTCTGATTCATACTTTTGACGGTTCGTTTAATTTAAAATATGCTTTTATATCGTCTAAGATCCGTTTAAAACCGATTTTAAATGGCAAAATTGTATAAAAATCCTTCACGGACGTCCTGGAAGAGCTTGCTCTTCAATGCGACGGCTTATAATGTCACAATCGGTTTACGCATTTCCGTCTCATTTGCCGAGATTTACCCTCATACCGCCGCGTAAGATGTTTACACATCAAAAATGTGCAGATATGAAAACCGAAAAAATTGCCCTTCACTTTTAGATACGAAAATCTATTAATATAGCATATTTTAAATTAGCCATAACGTTACTGTAATATTTTTAATTCGTTTTAGCCCGTTTTGGCTATTTCTAGTCACTGGTTAGCGGTTCAAACAACTTTCCGTTAGTTCCAACTTATTGATGTGTAAACATTTTACGCGGCGGTATGAGGGTAAATCTCGGCAAATGGGACGAAAATGTGTAAACCGATTCTAGCTGCTAGAGCGGTATTATATACAATTTTGCCATTTAAAACCATTTTAAATGGATTTTGGATGATAAAAAGGCATATTTTAAATTAAACGAACAGTCAAAAGTATTATTTATTAATTATTATATTCGCAGTGTATTTGGATCCATAGCACAGCTTATTTTTAATAGACGGTTGAATTTAAAATGAATTTTCGTTTCAAAATCCACGACAAATTCGTCCGAAGCCACGGCTATCGTCCTAAAAAAGTCCGAATTTTCGGATTTTTATACAATTTTGCCATTTAAAATCGTTTTTAAACGAATTTTAGATGATAAAAGAGCATATTATTATTTTAAATTAACCGAACTGTCAAAAGTATTATTCAGATGTCCAGACGTTTAAAACAACATCGAGTCATAGCCCTCTTCTAAAATTTGTAAAATTTGGTTATTGACTCTACCAAATCAACGGATGTCGGCCCAAGTTTTCTAGGCAAATAAGCTGTTTCCATATGTTGATGTTATTCCTGGTGGCATTAGATTATCGTGTCGAATTTGTGCAGTGAATTAATCCACTCCGAAGCTGCCAGTAAGTATTATTAAATAATCCTAACTAATATTATAGATGCGAATGTGTTTTTGTTTGTTTGTTTCTTACGCTTTCACGCATAAACTGTTCCGATCATCATGAAATTTTTTACAGATATTTTCAAGAGTATAGTAAAGAACATAGGACACTTTTAAACTTTGTTATTAAACCTAATTTTTATTCTATGAACAAGCTAAAACGTACAGGCAACGGCAATAGCATGTTGAAAATGCCAGTTCTCGTCCGATCACTGAAGTTAAGCAACGTCGGGGGGTTAGTACTTGGATGGGTGACCGCCTGGGAACACAACTGCTCTCATTTTTTTACAACCGATGTCGTTATAGGATATGTTTACACATCAGTGTCTCGACTACTAGCAGACTCGCTCAATTTTTTTTTAGTCATTTGAACCGACTCCGATACGTTATAATCAACTTAATCTTTTTGGTTAGGCGCAAAAATTCGGTTCGTTTTGGTTAGTTTTAACTTACTTTAATTTTTGCAACCTATTCCGATACGGTTTAGCCCGTTTTGGTGCTTTTGGTTACTTGTGATTAGTTTTGGTTAGTCACTCAATCAGCTTTCGGTTAGCTTTGGTTAGTTTTTAATTATTTTAGTAATTTGAACCGGTTCCGATACGTTATGGCTAATTTTAGTTAGTCGGCAAAATTCGGTTAATTCAAGTTCGTTTCACCTTACCTTAATATTTTAAATCTGTTCTGATACGGTTTAGCTCATTTTGGTTACTTTTGGTTAGTCGTTCAATCAACTTTCGGCTAATTTTGGTTAGTTTTAATTTATTTTAGTTATTTGAATCGGTTCCAAAACGTTATAACCAATTTTAGTGTTATTGGTTATTTTTGGTTAGTCACCAAAATAAGGTTAATTTGAATTAGTTTCAATATTTTTAATCTATTTCGATACGTTTTAGCCCGTTTTGGTGCTTTTAGTTACTTTTTATTAGCTTTGCTTGGTTGTTCAATCAATTTTCAATTACTTTCAGTAAGTTCTAATTTATTTCAGTCATTTGAACCGTTTCCGATACGGTATAAACAATTTAAACGTTTTTGGTTAATAATTTAGGTCGTCGCAAAAATTCAGTTAATTTGGGTTAGTTACTTATTTTATTCTTAATCTATTCCGATACGTCTTAGACCCTTTTTGGTGTTTTTGGTTACTCTTGATTAGTTTTGGATATACTCATCTTTTGGTTAAGTTTAGTTAGTTTCAATTTATTTTAGTCATTTGAACCGGATCCGATACGTCATATCCAATTTTAATGTTTTTGGTTAACTTTAGTTAGTCGCCAAAATTCGATTAATAGTTAATTGTTACCTTAATATTTCTGTTCCGATATGTTTTAGCCCCTTTGGTTACTTTTGGTCCGTTTTGGTTAGTCGTTCAATCAACTTTCGGTTAATTTCAGTTAATTTTAATTTATTTTAATCATTTGAACCAGTTTCGTTACACTATAACCAATTTTAATGTTTTTGGTTAGTCACCAAAATTCGATTAATTTAAGTTAGTTTTAACATACTTCAATATTTTAAATCTATTTCGATGCGTTTTAGCCCGTTTTGATGCTTTTAGTTACTATTGGTTAGTCGTTCAGTCAACTATCGGTAATGTTCAGTTAGTTTTAATATATTATCTTAGTCATTTGAACCCGTTCCGGTAAGTTATAAGCAATTTTAATGTTTTGGCTAGTTTTAGTTAATAGCCAAAATTCGGTTAATTTGGGTTAGTTTTAACTTACTTCAATATTTTTAATCTATTTCGATGTGTTTTACCCGTTTTGGTGCTCTTAGTTACTTTTGGTTAGTTTTGATTAGACATTCAATCACCCTCCGATATGTTATAAGCGATTTTAATGCTTTTGGTTAGTTTTGGTTAGTCACCAAAATTCGGTTAATTTGGGTAAGTTTTAACTTACTTCAATCGTTTTAATCTACTTCGATATGTTTTAGCCCAGCCCGTTTTGGTGCTTTTACTTATTTTTGGATAGTCAATCAATCATCTTTCGGTTACTTCCAGTTAGTTCCAATTTATTTTAGTCATTTTAACCGGTTCCGATACGTTATAAGCAATTTTAATGTTTTTGGTTAGTTTTGGTTAGTCACCAAAATTCGGATAATTTGGGTTAGTTTTAACTTACTTCAATATTTTTAATCTATTTCGATACGTTTTAGCCCGTTTCGGTGCTTCGTTCAAAAAACTTTCGGTTAGTTTCAGTTAGTTCCAATGCATTTTAGTCATTAGAACCGATTCCGATACGTTATAATCAATCAGTTTAAATAAACAAACTAAAACGATCTCTCACGCGTACGACATCATGTGTGGCAAATGTAGCATGCACTTTTTCAGGATTTAAGGTTTTGAGGCCCTTTTTAGAAACATTTTCAATGTTAAAACAAAACGATAACCTAAACCCGCAAGCGCGACTATGCAACAGGTCTCTCACAAGGTCCATGCTCGTTTACTGTTGCAACGTTGCGACCTCCGCCTGACGGCCGTAAAATATCAGTACAGTTACGTCCGTCGATCGCGAACCTCTGTTAAAATACAGCTGCTTCAAATGCGAATTTGGTAGCGGTGCACGTTTTGTGTCGGAACGCTGTGTCCGCATTTAGAACAAGCGGCATTTTGCGAGCATTTCATACCAGATTTATTGTTAAATATTAAATATTACTTTAAGCCGCTCATGTTAGTCTGTTTTCGAACTAGTGACTGACGTCTCTGACTATTACTTTCGTCTTATAGTATAGATATTTAATTTTAGAATATTTTTTTTCTGCCATGGACACAACTGCCGTTGATGTACCTGGCGCAAATCGAGTGTTATTTCAGCCCTGCCACACTTTCTAAACTCCTTATTAGCTATTTCAATCAGACATTTTTTACATCATATTATTCAAAATAACTACTAAACAACCACAAAGTTCGCAATTTTTAAATCAAATCACAGAATTAAATTGACAGATATTTGATTACTCTAAAGGCTTCCTTAGCAACGCAGGTTTATTGTCACTATAAGTACAACAGCCTACCAGTTTAAAAATTCAAATTTCACATCGATAAATTTCCGACTTTAATATATTGTAGTAATATGTTTTTTTCAATATTAAATCGTCGTTCTTCCCGTCATAGAAAAAATAGTGTATTATACACGGGAAAAATATTAGATTTAGCTCTGAGTTTTTGTCTCCCTCCGCTTCTCGTCGGCAACAGCCTCGAGCTAAAATCTAATACTTTTTTCCCTTGCATATTAAATACCTATTTCATACTAAACAATAGCAATAGTAATTGAATTTAGATCTACTACTTTCTTGGTACTCATTATAAACAGAAACCGTGGATGAAAATTTAATAGGTGTGTGTATCTTTCACAATCTTCTGAATCAAAAACTAAAACCAAAAATGCAAAAACACGCTTTAACTGATAAATTAAAAACTGGGGTTATAATGGAGTGACTACTGAATCTATTTAAACATTATTCGCACGTCAGCACGTTAACCAATGAGAACAATCTTAAAAATTGTCTAATGTAAATAGAAAAGAAACTTGGTATAAAATTACCAATAACGAAGAATTAAAAGTTATTTTCAAATATGCAATTACAGCCATTTAACAGAAAATTCGGGTTTTGTGATTATTTATAGTAGAGTGCCCAACGCAGTAAAAGCCTTCTATAAATAATCTGTGTGGGCACTTCGGGGTTACAAGCTGAAATTTTCACAGAATGAAGGTTTTATTATATTAATTCAAAATCGGAAGGTAATAAAAAATCAGAACGGACAAAAGGGCAGTATACCTCAAAAACGGGATTATTATATGAACGTGTAGGATATTAATTTATGAATGTGTTCATATAAAATTCATCTACATTTTTCTACGAATTATATTTTTTATCATTGCTTGAAATATGCAGATTACATTGGCTCTTACGGCAAAATAAATCAAAAAATTGAAATCTGATTGAAATATACTCATTTTTGCATTCACCCCGCATTCTCTCCGAAATGAAGGCTCAAATCATTTTTTTTTATTTTTGCAAAAAGTTTGCCTTAAGCATCTAGAATACATAGGTGCAAGAATACATTTTTTTTCTCAAATGGTAATGGAAAAATAGAATTAAATGTTAAAAAAGTAATTTTCTTCTATCCGCGACCGTCCACTCTCGCGCTGCCTGAGTACTCTCGCATCTCACTTTTCTCCATATCTCCCTCTCTCTCGCCTGTTGTACAATACAGTAAGTGCTTTTACACCATTATGGGTTAGAATACTAATAATAATAATAGCTATTATTATTTGAATAAGGCCAATGAAGACATTTTCGATTATACTGAAATTTATTTTGCCTATACGCTGCTAGGTAATAAAGAAGTAGAAAAAAAATAATATACCTAATGCAACTGCTATATAAAAAAAGACTAGCTTTGATTCAGAATAGAAAAACTCAAAATGTAAGAAAATCTTTATAATAACAAAATCTATTTATCTTCAGTGTCTGTATCTTCTTTAGGAATAGACACAATGACTTCAATATTGCCTTCCAGTAATTTTTTTGCATAATCATAGGCAACCTATTTAATTTCTTCTACGTGTACAAGCTTTGCTTCCATACAATCAAATAAAAAATTATTTGAGTAAGTTTTATTATGTACCTATTTAATCTAATAATAAGTTACCTTTTTTACATCCACTCTGTTTTTAATTTAAAACAAAAACAGTAAAACGAACTTTTGATGAACGAACACTCTCATAAAATGAATTTCAAGTTCGCAACTATAGTGGGAGATTTACCAATATTTTTGATAAGAGAACAAATTGCGAACCAATTGACAACAAATTACTATCCTCTACAGTCACGAAGAAGCTGATACTAGGATTTTGTTGCATATACTCTCTGCTAAACATTGTATGTATTATTTGACATGCATAGTGGACTCCACTGATACTGATGTACTTGTACAGGGTCATTTTTTATATTTTCCCACCCCTCTTAACTTTTTTGTGCCACTGTTTAGGAAAAAGATGTAAATATAAAAGTTGTAGTGCTGGAGAAGTAGTTCTCAGAAAACATATTTTTGTCTATACAGGGCGTTGCAAAAAGTGCGGAAAACAAAAAATATATTTTTTTAAATGGGACACCCTGTATATTTCTCCTCAGGACGAAAGGTCTTTATTCTCCGATTACAAAAATATATTTGTCTACATTTGCTTAAGCCATTTCCGAGCTATTTGACTTTAAAAGTTGACAAAGCATGAATTCAAACCAATCGAAGTAGCCTTGCTCGCCATTAAGAAAAATATGAAATGTGTCAAAATAGCCGTGAAAGACAGTGACAAAAACAGCTGTTATGTCAAATTATTGGCTTTGTTTTTTATGAAGGTTCCCTAACTGGCGAAAAATATTTTCAATTTTTAAATCAGGAAACAGATATTCTCTTGGTAAGCTTCCAATTCGCCAATCTGCTCAAATAATAGGCGGGGAACCGTCCACTGGCCACCGAACAGCCCAGATCTAACGCCCTTAGATGCGTTTTTGTGGGCTTATTTAAAAACAAAGTTTATGCTCGGAGAAGTGCCATTATTGAAGAGCTCAGGATGAGAATTGTATACTATATAAACGACCTTAACCAGAACAATACAATTTTTATTACCCATGCAACAAATAAATTAGAAAGCGACTTCCGAGATTGTATCAATAGTGGGCATATTCAACAATAATTGAAATACTGAAGTTTTTATTATCAAACATGTTTAAGATACGAATTTGTATATAATAATAAAAAAGTATTAAAACAATGATTTATTTTATTTAAATCAACTTTTAAAGTTAAATAGCTCAGAAATGGCTTAAGCAAATATAGACAAATTATATATTTTTGTAATCGGAGAACAAAGATCTTTCGTCCTGAGGAGAAATATACAGGGTGTTCCATTTAAAAAATATATACATTTTTTTGTTTTTCACACTTTTAGCAACACCCTGTATAGACAAAAAAATGTTTTCTGAGAACTGCTTCTCAAGCTCTACAACTTTCCTATTTACATATTTTTTCTACACAGTGGCACAAAAAAGTTAAAGGGGGTGGGAAAATATAAAAAATTACCCTGTACTTCTGCTACATTTTAAAAATATATATTTCTAAAGAATTTGGGTAAAAGAGGAAATTCGGTGCGATATGTGGCCGTTCATGACATCAACCTAGAGGAAAAACTTGCAAAAAATTCACCTGCATTTCATGCTCTAACGGGTTGTCATACAACTAGCCAGTTTTCAGGATTAGGAAAAATTAAATGTTGGAAAATTTATCTAAATTATTCCGATTATTTAGACGGTATTGGGGTCCAGAAATTGTCAGATGGCATGTTCAATAACATAGAGAAATTTATCAAAATTATTTTCAACAAATCCAAACATTTCGTCTATTAATATTTTAAGGACACTATTGGCCTCTTCATCGCTAATTGAAAAAACTAGCCCCTACAAAAAATAGTTTAAAATTTCACAGTCTGAGAGCACATTATCAAACTAAGGTGTGCTTCAGTTCTTTAGAACCAAATCCCTTATTACCAGAGGTGACAGAATGCTGATGGAAATTTGAGGAGGCAGGTGATATTCAAGTATTATCCCCAATTTTAACAACACTTCCACCATTTCCTTCGGATGTAAAAGTATTTACTAAAAAGGTAAATTATTATTAGATTAAATAGGTACATAATAAAACCTAATCAAATAATTTTTTATTAGATTGTAGGAAGCAAAGCTTGTACACGTAGAAGAAATTAAATAGGTTGCATAGGATCATGCAAAAAAAATACTGGACGGCAATATTGAAGTCATTATGTCTATTCCTGAAGAAGATACAGACACTGAAGATAAATAGATTTTGTTATTATAAAGATTTTTTTTACATTTTGAGTTTTTCTATTCTGAATAAAAGCTAGTCCTTTTTTTAACAGCAGTTGCATTAAGTATATGATTTCTTTTCTACTTCTTTATTACCCAGCAGCGTATAGGAAAAATAAATTTCAGTATAATCGACAATATCTTCATTGACTTTATTCAAATGGTGTAAAAGCACTTATTGTTTTGTACAATAGGCGAGAGAGAGAGGAAGCTGTGGAGAAAAGTGGATATAAATAGCGCGCAAAACGCGTGTAGTTATTCATTGAGTGTTGAATTGTATCTATTAGCTGAAAAATTATAAGAGTAGTTTAGTGTGTTTAATTGTATGATGAAGTGATAAGGAATATAGTATTATTTTAAAGTAGTAAAATTCGTGCTTTTGCCAGAACCCACGGAAAAACGTAACAATACAAAATTATAAGCATTCTAAACTAAAAATGCACAAGTTGATAGGAAACCAATAACATACAGTGTGCCCCAAATTAGAGATGCATGTGAGTTTCCTCTTACAATAAAAATTATCTGTTTATTTGATTCGTTGGTTTTTTGCAGTCATCGTTTTGTGCAGAGTATAAATCTCCTCCACTTTGATGACTAATTCTAATGCTTCTTCAATAATAATGAATGGTGTTTTAAATAGTTAAAAATTACCTTTTCCAACAATAGCTAGTACAATCAAACCTCAACCAAAACTATAAAAGAAAAACCTGCAGTAGATAAATATAACATAAAAGGATATCATTTTTGCAGCCTCTGCTTCACCCTCGGCCTGCACAATCTTCTGTTGCCTTTCCTGTTTGGCTCTTTCTACAACAAACGCCGCTCTTTGCGCCTCTTGTTGTGCAACCTGTTTTGCTTCAACGGCGGCTGTATATTCCTTACCAAATGACAGTTCTGTGATGGACACGTCGTCAAGAATGATGTTAAAATCTTGAGCGCGTTCCGTGAGCTCTCGACGTACTAATAATGACACCTGCAAATAATATATAAACCGCATAACAGATAATGAATTAAAGGTAAGGGCCGGTTTCTCAAAAAGCAGTACACCTAATAAATACGTACTAACCCCTAATGACTAATTGAATAATTTTTCGCAACAAATTTTAGTATTCGTTACTAGCATCCCCGTAATTATCGGAATGTCGCAGAGTAATACGAAAATCACAGAGTAATTGCCATATAACGTGGCGAATTGAGTGTGTTTAGATTGTATCAAGCTGCATGTTCACACAGCAACACTAAAAAAAATTAACGGTTTACACAAATTGGGCCATATTTGACACCGCTGTAAGTTAGTACCTGTTAAAATAAATTAAATGAAGCAAAGTAGTCTAAAACTGTAATAAATACTCAAATTACCCAGTGCCTAATTGAAACTATACGACGTCTCAACGAATCTAAGACTTTATATTTGGCACAAAGGTAGGACTTGGCACACGAATACCAACCTAAAATATGTCAATAATTATTATATGATATTTTTGTGAAAATTTCATACCAGCATTGTTTTGCCAATTAAAACGAAGTTAGTTTTAATAATCTCTTGATGGTTAGCGAAACGCGCGCCGAGTGCCAAAATAATATTTCGGAATTGTGGATAAACTCTGATTTAGAACACGTTTTTGACCGGCCTTTCACTCACAACACTTATTTATTTATTTATTTATTTATTTATTTACGGACAATTACATAGTAATACAATCCATTACTAAATAAATAGGTAGGTACACACATAAATTATGGATAACAATAAATAAAAAACTTAGATAATCATGTTAAAAGCATAAAATTAGATGGAATTACAATACAATATTAATATTACAGTATAACAAGTAATCACAGATTAAAATTATAACACAGACTTTGTTAGATAATTAATTTCTTAAGAGGTTTCTCAGTTTCATCCTAAAGCTAATAATTGACATGTTAAAAATATCCATATTTACATTTAAATAATTCATCTCCTCACATTCGCGTTATAGGACGATTATATAAGCATAATTTGTACTACGATAAGGAACATCAAACAGGTTTTGTGCTCTAGTAAATATTTGAGGTACATGCAACCGAACAGTGCAACTGTTATTTACATTTACTAACCATTTTCATTTTTAGATTTGTTCGTCCTTGACGACGGGGACAGATTTGTTCCTCGAAACCTCGACCGTTTTCCAGTTTTCCATTTAGGTTTTTTAGCTTTGTTAGGGTCACTAAACTAGCACTTGTGCTGTTTACACCCTGGAGCCAGAGTCGAAGAGGCTCTACTTTATCAGAAATTGAAAATACTGGTGGAGCCACAGGCAATCAATTGTAAGGTAACTCGGGAGTGTCAACCATAGAATTTACAATCTTATGGAAAATCACCAGATCCAAGTAAGTTCGTCGTACAGACAAAGAAGATAAATTTAAACCAGCCGCAATATTTTCATATATGACTTGTTCCTGTGGGATACCCTGTTTAAAAGCAACAAATCTAAAGAACTTTCTTTGGACTTTTTCGATTTTTTTCCTGTAAGCTTCATAGCAAGGTGACCGAACAGTTGAAGCATATTCAAAAATGGAACGAACTATAGAGCAATATGTAATTTTAAGACATTTAATGCTAAGAAAATCTCTAAGCATTCTGTTCATAAACCCCAACAGTTTCAGGCCCCTAGTGGCAATCGCTTGTATATGCAGATCAAAGTAGAACACCCAAATCATTAATTTTTTCTGAACGAGTGAAATTTGTCTTCCAAGGAATAGTCAAAATAGATCCATTCCTTTTTTCGATGAAAACTAATCACTGAGCATTTATTGATGTTAAGTGGCATAAAATTTACCTTGCACCAATTGGTGAATTGATTCAAGGCCCGTTGAATGCCTGCACAATCATCCCTGCTCTTAATAACTCTAAAAATCTTAAGATCATCCGCATTCAGCAGACGTTTACTAAATGATAAACAATCTTCGATGTCATTTATAAAGCAGTTGAAAAGAGGTTGTGCTAGGTGAGAACCTTGTGGTACACCCGAAGCGACCTTAATGTCTGAGGATTCATATTCATTGATTTTTACCCGCCATGTTCTGTTGAAGAGATAGCTACCAATCCACTGAAGAAACATTCCATGAATGGCCAGGCCTTCCAACTTGTTTAGAAGCAGTTGATGATTAACCTTGTCAAAGGCCTTGGAGAAATCGGTGTAAACAGAGTCTACCTGCCACCTAGCCTCCAAGGCCACCACCAAGTTCTGTTCATATATAAGAAGGTTGGTCGTTGTTGACCGGCCTGATATAAAACCATGTTGAGAAACTGAAAGTATCTGTTTCAACATAGGGGACACTTTTTAGGATACTAGTTGCTCAAAGAGTTTGCCAAGTATGGAAAATTTTGGGATTGCACGGTAATTTTCAACATTTGCCCTATTACCACTCTTATGCACAGGTGTAATGTAGGTATTTTCCATATTTCAGGAAACACTTCTGTGGACAAGGATACATTGAATATTTCACACAAAAGGGATGAGAAGAAGCACTGACAATTCTCAACAAGCATTGGTGGGACACCATCTGGGCCAATTCCCAATTTATCATTTAGGTGTGATATTGCCTTAAACACATCTATGGGGTCAATCTCAACACAATGCACATTGACAGATTTGCTGTATTGAAATATTTGGGGTTCTGAGTGATCTGCTGAGAATACAGATGAGAAAAATAACTTAAACAATTCTGCTTTACAGCTGAAGTATCATTATAAGACATGGAATTTGGGAGGGAGAATTTATTATTTCTAGCATTCACATAGCTCCAAAAACCTTTACTATCTGAAGTTATTGAGGTGGATATATACTTACGGTAGGTTAGGTCATATGCCTGCTTACATGTAACTGAAAAAATTTCATAATCTTCCCCAGATTTTGTTAATTTAAATTTTTTGTGAGCTGTGTTTTTTTTCAAAATTAACTCTTTCAGGTCTGAAGCAAACCAGTCAGGAAATTTTTTATTTCTTGCCTTGGCCTTTGGAACACACTGATAAAAGCCAGTTAAGGTTTTATTGACATCATTTTTGTCCGATATTTTAGACCAATCAAACTGCGATAAATAAAAATTCATTTCTATAAAATTATAGTGCTTAAAGTCATTATAGACATATTCAAGTTTCTTGAGCCTTTTTGGCACTGGAATTTCCAATGACAAAGCCGTATGATAAACATCGCACACAGTTATCGGTTTATTAGTCAACATAACCTTAACTCAGACTTCCGATTCGTCTTCGGTCGAGTGTGCACGTGTCGGGTATCGACCATTTTGTTCCAGCTTCATAAACATATATGGTAGTTTGGGGGCACATGGGGCTTTCAGGGACTGTGTAGATTCCTCGAATAAGATTCGGACGTCCAGCCGGGGGTAGAGCCCCGTGCATGTACAAGATTTAAATGTGTGTGAATGTCCAGCCGGTGGTGTTCGAACCTTAAAACAAGCCGTGCATGTACAAGTCGGGGCCCCAGGAGTGCATACTCGACATACTGGAAGCCCCAAAAATAGTATCTCTATCCACCAAGGTGTAACCAATGTAGAAGGGTCGCTCTACCGCTTGCTAAGCCTGGATAGGGGTCGTTTCTGGCTGAATTTTCGAAAGAAAAAGGCCAACAGAGAGTTTACTACTACTACTATAACCTTAACTTCTGAATTAGTACTTAATACTAAATCCAAAAAATTACCTGAGACATTGGGAAATGAATTAAGTTGAAACATATTTGCATACACAACAAAGTCTGGTAAGAGTTCCGACTGTTTATTTAAGTTTCCTGTTGGCACAGCACCATATCTGTCGTTATTCCAAGATAATTGTGGTAAATTGAAGTCCCCACATAAAACAAAGTCATTATAATTATAGGTTTCCAAAACATAGCTCATTGATGAGCAAAATTCTTCGTACATCTCAACTGGAGATGAAGGCGGAATGTAAACACAACCAACAATTACTTTGTATTGATTAATGGTTATCATAACAAATATCTGTTCTAGACTCTTGGGAATTAATTTGAGTTGGTGTGATGGCAGGTTTTTTATTGCTATTAATACCCCGCCTCCTCTTTCACAGGCACTGGTATCACTTGAGCGATCACATTTAAAATGACCTAGTTCTTTGTCATTAGTATCAGTCTCCAGCCAAGTCTCCGTGAAAAGCAGAATATCATAATCATCAATAACTGTTGATGATGATATGTCTGAAATTGTATTGTTTATGCTCCGAATGTTTTGGTAGTAAACAGATTTGCTTGGACTATCTTCTACATGTGCTGGGCTTTGTGTGGCCTCCATGAATAATTTTCCTTTCCCTAACCCTGGCGGCCTGAATCATGGAATATAAAAGGTTTTACCAAAACATCTATAGGCCAGTTTTCCCCATTTAAAATAGTGTCTTGAGCAGTAGCTGTTATAGAAATCTTAAATGAAGCCACATGCTCCTGTTTCGCTGCCAATTTCTCACAACTCAGTACCCTGACCCTAAATGTATCCATATGTGCTTTGATCATTTCCTCTGAGCAATTTTAATTTAGGTTTCCTACATATATCCACTTTATTTCTTGTGCTGCCGATATTGTTGATGTGTTACTGTTTGTGCCCGTTATCATACTTCTCCGATTAATGTGGGGTGATAGAAGACCACCAGACTGATTGCTTTGGCATGGTCTCTTTAATTAAATACTATGGGTAGCTTCAAGGGCAGGTGCAGGTGAAATATTCATAGTGCCAGCTGGTACAGGATCACTGACAAAGTTACTCACAGATTTTGACGAGGTGAGAAATTTAACCAAATCCTTATTAGCAATCTTAATTGCACCAACGGTTCCCTCAAGCCCATTTCCAATTACTTCTGACTCAACTCTTAGCTCCCGAGATACCTGGGACATTACATCCTGCAATAAACTTCCAGAGAGTGAACCCTGTGAGCGATCACTTGCAGGATCCGATGACAAGTCAACTGTGGTTGCAAGGATATTTGTGATAGAGGCTGAGGCTTCCTGTGGAGAGGTTTTAAGCTGGTTCACTTCCATTTCAAGTTGCACAAGTCTCTAATTCATTTGCTGTTCATCTGTGGAATTGCAAGAAAGCAATTTGCGCAGTCGGAACAGAAATGTCGCAAGCATCTTTCCTTCAAAATGAAGACTCTGATTTCAGAACTTTTAACTCCCGAGCAGTTTTTACAGACTACCTTCTTTCCGACTTCGGCTCTTGTGGATAGCGACAACAACGATGTTTAAACATTCACGATTAGTGTTACTAAAACTAGGTATAACCTTAGAAAAACTAAAATGAATGTCCGTACTAGAAAATCGCGAACAACGCATTCATCGCATCGGCCCCTGAAGTGCTTTTCGACTCGCACAGTTTCCAGGGCTACCGTGGAAGCAAGCTTAATATGCGACAGTGTTGCCAGTCTGCCAGACTTAAAAAATAAGTAACAAATTTGAGATAAAATGAAAAAAAACAAATTCTTTAGCGGCTAAAAAATAAAATTTATAACGTCAACTTCCAGCGGAGGAGGAGCAAATGCCTCCGCTCGCCCCAAAAAGACGACACCCATGACTAGGTGTTGGTAAATGAGTAAATGAGATAAATATAGTTATGGCTTACAATCTGAAACGAAAGATATTTAACCTGAACATATTGTAGTGAAACTGTTCAATAAGTTGCCACCTACGTTAAAGGTATGACACTTGATTATTTCAAAAATAAACTCAAAGCACTCTTGTTAAAGAATGTTTTCTATAACACAGAGGGGTATTTTAAGTTTAACTTTAGCCATTTTAATGTGTCATAACATAATGAGTTTTGATTGTAACTTTAGCCATTTTATGTGTCTTAACATAATGTGTTTTGATTGCAATCTGCCTGCATGTTGTTAAATGTTAGAGGTTTAAGTATTACTTTAACAATAATTCTACTCTGTTATCTATTGCATGGAAATCAATTGAATTATAGTTTTAGTAATTTTTATATTAAATGTATATTTTAGGCGTTAGAAACCGCCACACTTCGCATGTATGTGAGTGTTCAGTAAGTTACCAGCCCACGTTCAAAGTTTAAGACATAATGCAATAAATTTAGAAATTGACTTCAGGAACAAAAAATTGGTTTGCTAGCTGAGTTAGCTTTAGGGAGGTTATTTTTTTTTGTACAATAGAATTTTTGAGTCTATGAGCTTGAAGTAAAATAATTGAAAGTAAGATATCTATGAAAAGATCTTGCCAAAAGAAGTTTTTCCGAAACGTCAGGTCAAGAGCAGGTAAACACAAGCCGTTTATATAAAATTAAGGTAAATTCTAAGCATTACGTGTCTTAGAAACTAGCAAAATTTAAACTATCGTGAAATCCTCACCTGTTGTCTTTGTGTAATTAGCTGGGCAGCATTGAACTTAGCAACAACAGATTTAAGGACTTCATTGCAAATGGAGGGCAAAACTTTCTCATCGTAATCTAAGCCTAATTGCCTATACACTGTAGGCAGAGCAATTGCATTTGGTCTGGATAGTACCCTAAGAGAAATGTTTACCATTTGTAAATCTTTAGATCCAGTTGGAGAGGAAATTTTTCTGGGCCTTGATCTGTAAGGAAACATATTTGTAAACACCATCTTATGAAATATACTATATATGGGGTTCGCAATAATAATACACTAACCTATTTTGATATATAAATAAAATCTATGTGAGGTAACTAAATAACTTCTTTCATAAAGGGATATCAACTATAGCATTTTGAATTTATGTTAAGATGCATTAATCAAATTTTTGTACCAAGAGCGTAAAATGCTACTTTTACGCCCGCAGCTGATATTTGTTACTCGAATATCACCTGATGGCGATAAAGTGTTTTTCGCCAGAGGCGCATTCAATATTTTTTGTACGACCGTACCTAATGTTTAAACCGTCATGAAATTTAACACTTTGTAATCAATTTTTCCCAAATTGAAAATATTACTTATTACCGTGTATATCGATTTCTTTCGTGTCATTAGTTATTTTTACGTTCTAAGGCCCAACAGTGTTATTTCACGCCTGCAGTGTATACAAATGGAGGCATTAAATTGCATTTTTCACCAAGTCGTACAAAAAGGTGTTTTCTTCGAACGTTTATAACATTATAACTCAATAGATAAAGTAAAAGTTACACTTTATTTTGAAGAAAAGGCGCAGCGGTCGAAACTCTTGCTGCCGCTGTCAGCGGCAGTAATAGTACCTTTCATTCCGTTAATTTATCCAATCGATAACGAGTTCTTTTAATTCAGTAGGCGATTCTCTCATATTGCCACTTACCATTGCCACTTTTCTAACATGCCGACAATATTTTCAATAAATAAGTTCAGTGAAACTGATAATTATTTTACTTTTACTGCCGCCGGCGACAAGTCTTTTACAGCCGCAGGGGAAATAAAAAGAGTATTTCGAAGTGTAATATAATACTTTATCTTTTGAAAAAAAAATAGAGTGTATAAATCGGAGTTAATAACTTTATGTGGCTCGTCTGTAGCCTACAGCTTACTCTTACTGTTATTAATAATAATAATAATAATAATAATAATATCCTTTATTGCCGACTCAATAATATTACAATGACATAGCAACGTCACAAAACATGGTCTGCCAAAAAAGGCCCACAAAATCTAAAACACATTTTTGAAACAAAAATTAAAGCAAAAATAAACAAACCTTAAAGTAAGATACACAATGTTTAAAATATTTTTAAAAAATCCTATAAAACAGTACACAGAAAGTTTGCACATCACTAACATTCAAAATTCAAAACCAAATGTGTATAGACACTTCACCAGTAGGAAGCCTGTTACCTCATCCTTAAACCTATTTAGGTTTTCTGTTTTTTAGATCTGCGGGAAGCTTACGATAGGCTTTGATTGCCATGAAGTAAGGACCCTTTTCAAAAAATGCAGAATTGTGTCTAGGGATACTGAGGTCGGACCTGCCCCTAGTGGTAACCGACATATCAGTTCCATACTGTTGGTGATTTCTCAGAAACAAATGCGGATTTTTTTTGACAAAGGTAACAAGAGACAAACAGTATAGCGAAGGAATAGTAAGGAATTTTAAATCGGAAAAATATCCTCTACAAGAAGTTCTGGGTCTAAGCTTTAGAATACAACGCACAATTCTCTTTTGTGCCCTGAAAATATCATGTGCTCCAGCTGAGGAGCTCCAAAAAATGATTCCATATCTAATAATGGATTGCACGCATGCAAAATAGAAGAGTTTTATGCTTTCAGTGCTCAAAACATCCCTCAGACGACGTACAAGGGCACATGCACTGTTAAGCCTAGACTGAAGCATGCTGGTGTGTAGGTCCCATGTCAGTGTAGGGTCAAGAGGAACACCCAGAAATGTTATAGATTCTGTTACAGGTATTGTCTTATGGTTTAGTGTAACTAAGGGTGACTCTGTAATGTTCACAGTTTTGCTGAAAGTCAGAAATCCTGTCTTATCTGCATTTAATCTTAAAAAGTTATGTTGACTCCACACTGACATAAGTTCCGCCGCACGCGAGCAAACCACAGATAGCCCTTGCATTGTCCCACTTGAGACCACAACAGAGGTGTCATCAGCATATTGGCACACTGAGCCGGGGATAGGTTCCTTTGAAAGATCATTTGCATATAAGAGAAATAATATAGGTCCCAGGATAGACCCTTGGGGCACTCCCTGCTTCACATCAAACTTCAATACTACAGCATGTTATTATTTTAGACTTTGCCACATTATTCCCGTTTTATTTTTGCGCCAAATAATTACCTATTATTAGGCCACATGAAATTCAAATGAATAGGACCGCTTCGGTCCAGATCCTAGGCTAAACTAACCCGAACGAAGTTAAAAAACGAACCTAAATAAAAAAGACTAAGTTTCGAGGGCAAATCTGCCTCAATTTTCAAAAAAAAAAATAAAGCTAACAACGAAGATCATTAACTATAATTACAACGCCTAAAATAGAGAACTGTAAAAAGTGTCTGCATTCTATTAAAATTTGAAATTGGCAAATCAATTGTTTAGCATTATAATAGCTGACTTGTCACGTTTATGTCCTATTTAAGTGTTTTAGGTAAATAATTATTGTATTTTAAGGTGCAATAGATTTATAAATAAGTTGTATGTTTATCAAACAATAATTTAATGACTTTCGTTTAATTAGCTAGTTAATTTTAAGTGTCCACTTTCAACTCCAGCTAGTTTCTCGTTTTTTATTCAAGAAGAGGACTCACCTGCAGCCACACAGGGAAACACCTCAATGTACACAAGAAGTATAACCCATGAGTGTTGTGTATACTATCAAAATGTTCGTGGACTAGGACAAAAACAGAGACATTTTTTACCAACTTACTGGCAGAGTGTTATGATATAGTAGCCCTGACTGAAACTTGGTTGTGTGGGGGTATCTATTCAGAAGAGCTGTTTGACTCAAGATATACCGTTGTAAGAAGAGACCGTAATGCAAGTGGTACAACAAGAGGGGGAGGTTTTAACCTACTAAGCTACTTAAACTGTGATAATGATAAATCTGAGTTACTTGAGTTCCTTAATATTTGTAATCTAAGGCAATATAACGATGTTAGGAATTTTAGGGATAGATGTCTGGACCTATTGATTTCTAATGTTGACATTTTCAGTCTTTGCAGAAGTGACTCTCCATTAGTAGCAGAGGATTTGTACCATCCAGCTCTGCATTTTCAAGTAGGCCTAAAGGATAATAATAAATCCACAACAGTAAGTAAACAGTATGTATATGATTTTTCTAAGGGAAATTTTGTACATTTGTATCATTTGGTAAAAGACTGTGACTGGTCTAGTTTGCTATCGTGTGAGAATGCGAGTGATAGTCTTAATGAATTTTATGCTGTAGGCCTGCTTTTCCATCATGGTATTCGCTAGACTTGGTGCGCAGAATAAAAGAAAAAAATAAATTACATAGGTTGATATTAAGAAGTAAGGCTAGTGTCTCGCAGCATAGCTAGTATCTAAACCTTAAAAAAGCAATAAAATCACAAATTAATCTAGAACACAGAGAGTACAAACGTAAAATTAAGTCAGATATTAATTCTGATCCAACTACATTTTGGCAGTTTCTGCGCTCCAAGTCTGGACGAACTGGGGTGCCGGGAGAAGTTAGGTATCAGAATGCTACTTTTTCGGGACCGGATGGTATTGCAAATGCTTTTTCGCGGTATTTTGAATCTGTGTTTCAAGCAGGGGATGATTGTGAGCTGGACCAAGCATCTCTTAGCTATGGATTTTTTGAATTTTCATCTATTACTGACCTTGATGTCATAAACAATATTAAAAAACTGAAGCCAAAAAAATCAACGGGTAGTGACAACATACCTCCTTACATTTATAAAGGACTCTCTGAGTTTCTGGCTAAGCCCCTGACTCACATCTTTAATCTGGCCGTACAGGAAACTCATTTCCCAGCATTAAAAGTTGCTGTTATAACGCCTGTACATAAAAATGGAGATATAACAGATGTATGTAATTATAGACCCATTAGTTTAATCAATGTTTTGGCCAAAATATTTGAAATGATTTTGTTTGCGGAACTATATAATGCTACTCAACCTAATAAATCTTTACATTAACATGGACTTGTTACCGATAAATCAACAGTCACAAATGTAATCACCCTATCGGAAAATGCTTCTAATGCCATAGAGAATAAGTCCCAGCTGGATGTAATTTATATTGACTGTGAAAAGGCGTTTGATAAGGTAGATCATAGAATCCTGCTTGAGAAACTTGTGGAGCATGGTGCATACAGGAGAACTTATGAATGTTTTAAATCCTATCTCTCTAATAGGCCTCAATATGCACAAATTGCAAAAGTTACATCAAATAAATACATTGCATCCTCTGGAGTTCCACAGGGTAGTAATTTGGGTCCTCTATTGTTAACTCTTTTCATACAGAATATGCCGGAATGTCTTACAGGCTCTGCAGGTCTTCTTTTTGAGGATGATTTTACGCTCTTTAAGCAGGTGCAATCTGTTAAATATAGCCAACAATTGCAAGATTTTAATGCTGTATGTGAGTGTTTCCATACTAACAGGATGTTCTTAAATATAAGCAAATGCTCTGTGATGTCGTTTACGAGGAAGAATAACTGTTGCCTAGGTTTCATCATTAGAAACAGCAGAGATTTTAATATTTCAACTATCATTCGCCTATATAAAGTCTGTGTGAGACCACATCTGGAATATGCGTTGCAAGTGTGGATGCCAACAACAGCATATCATATAGATTTCCTAGAAAGGGTTCAGAATCGTTTTTTGAGGTCAAGAAATACAATGCATGTCCATATGTGGTCTCGTATAGATCTATGCTGCAGGATTTTAACATGGGTAGTTTGGAGGAAAGAAGGAACACACAGGCTACTTTGTTTATATGTTTTATTATTAACAATATTAGGTACAAAGACTGTGACCTGATGCGCTTTATAAGGCTGAATGTCCCAAAGGTCAATCTTAGAATTTTAAATTATAATTTATTTAATATCAATTTATTCAGTTTGTCACCTTTCAATAATTTGATGTCAGTGTGTAACAAGGAAATCAAGAGGTCCCAGATAGATATTTTTAATATTTCTGCAGCAAAAATAAAAGAACTTTTTTAATTGTTGGCTGTACTCGTAGTTTTAAGTAATGTGTGTTCATTGTTAATTTTTATATAATGTTTTATTGTATTTAAATGTTTTAGGAAATTTTTGGTTGTTATGTGTTACTGTTTACTTGTAAGTACTATGTCAATGGTGTTTGTAAAGAGTATAATTAAATAAATATAAATAAATAAATATATAGTAACTCAATATGCGGCCGGATACCGGATATTCAAAAACTATGACAATTTACTAAAATCCACTTTAATACATAAATATTTGTGAGGAAAATAATAAAAAAATAGCTTTTAATTATGACGGCTTTTATTTATAACTAAAAAAGTTACAAAAACCTACCAATAAAACTAAAACAAAAAAAAAACTTCTCAAAAATTTCATTAGTGACATAAATAAAATAGTTATTTACAATAACTAATCGTCATAATATTGAACTAAAAAATAAAAAAGTAAAAAAAAAACAAAGAGATTTTTAAACTTAAAACATGCCTTCTTGTTCTTCTTTGTATTAATCGATCTCTCAGATCAGAGTGAGTTGTACGACAGGATTTCGAGAGGACCGGCCGCCGGATATCCGTCCTCGCAGCTTGCCGCATATTCGGTATCCGGGCAAACAACTATCCCCGTCATCTCTACTAAAAACACTGATACCAGAGAAATAAGAAACGTATACAAATTCATCGAGTTTGACATGCCCTATATATCTGTTTTTTAGAAACTTACCAGAAATTTTAGGGATTTTTAGAAATTTTTCAGAAATTATTAGCAATTATTGGAGGTGATTCATTTGCATTAAGACAGTGAATATTAATTTTTTAATTGAAAAGTGAGTGGCTTTTGTAAACTGGAAATTCATGTCTATACTTTGTATTTGGGAATATTTTCAATATTATGACATGATAAGAGTACTTGGTTCAAATTTTAAAATTTTATTTTTAAAGAAAATTACGAAGGAAAACCGTGATTGGTTTCTAAATATTAAATAGATACCCAACTTAGAAACCCATTAATATTTTATAACGTTTAGAATTTATTGAAACAGAACACAATCACCCAAGACTGTGTAGCAACAATGCTTTGTAAGTGTCTAGAACTGAATTTTTGCTACAAAATGGTCTATTGAACAATAGTTCCTAAAATACGTCACGAGTTGAATACTTCGTCAAAGCAGACTCTTGAAATGTTAAAAATGTTAATTTTAAATTTTGGGACTATAATTTATTGTTTATTGTTACGTTTTTTCTCTTGGATCATGACAAAAGGACAACTTTTATTATTTTGAAAAAATACTCTTCGTATTCCTTAACACTGCAAACAATTAAACACACTGTACTACTCTTATAATTTTATAACCAATAGATCTTTACAATTCAACACTCAATGAATGATTAACTAACCGGAACCGCGCGCGCTACTTATATCCAGTCGAGTCGTGAATATTCCGGAAGCTCATCTTCCTTATTATTCTCGGCGTTGGCCGCACTCTACATCGGGGAAATAACCGAACCGTCAGGAATGTTCTCGGTAGGTGATGATTCAACGTAGACGCGGCAAGGTAGTTGTATAGGGTAGCCCAAAGACATACAGATGGTCGCAAACCGTGACAGTATCATTGGGACGAGGCGACTAATACTAACCTCAATTATATCTTATTTTCACAAAAATGGTATACACAAACCTGCATCGACAATATCTGCAGCATCCTAATTTAAAACAATAAATTAGGGTCAAAACTTTTAAAATAATACAAAAATCTGGAAATTCGAGATCCTGGAGTGGGCTGCCGAATTATGACGAGCCACGATTCGGTTGTTTAAACGCAGAGAGCACCAGCCAGATTAAAGAATAATCGTCAAAATAAAGAACAGCTTAGTCCAGTATGGTTCGTTTAAAAAGCCACGACCAACAACCTATAAAAAAGAAAACGAAGAAACGACGGTCAACCTACTAGCATGTGTGGCTGTAAATTCCGAAACTTAGAAAAATTGAAAATGAACTAAGAGATTTCTTAGGTTAAACAAATTTAAGCCGTATGAATATGAATTAATGCACAACTTACGACTTGGTAATGCCAAAAGACGCATCCAATTCCGCCATTAGTTCAACAACGGATGCCTTAGGAATAGACATTTCGAACGACAAGTTGTGTAAACACAATTCACGCAAATGGGCGCAGAAAACCCCACATAAAATCTTTGCCAGAGAAAGCCAGGGCAGATTTGAGTTAAATGTCTCCTGTTTTATTTTTGGAAGGAGTATTGCATATGTTATCTACGAAAGCAGTTTAAACACTGACCATTACATGGAAATCCTTCAAACTAAATTGCTTGAAATTTTAGATGTTCCTGGAGCTCTCATTTACAAAATATATATTTCCAACAAGAAGGAGCTCCAGCGCGTAATGCTCGTGCTGTGACAAACTGGCTAGAGAAGCACTTCCCCAACCACATGATTAGGACAAATTAGGTGGCCACCTCGGTTACCTGATCTTTCCATACTGGATTTCTTTTTATGGGGGTACCTTGAAAAAAATATTTATAAAAGACGGTATAAATCTATTCAATTCCGTGGTACCGTAGAAAATGCCTTAGAGAATCCAGAAACTGTCGGACGTATAACAGGCAACAATTTGAACAGTACTTTTAAACTTTAGTATGTCTTACAAATTACAATATTGTTATAAGTAAACTTATATTATTATATTAAAAGAAGAGTAAAGGCTGTGTACATGTACGAAACATAATAAATGAAACACCCTTTGTATTGCATCCAAAATTTTTTAATCCAAAAGGACTTCTAAAAGTAGCGTAACGAGCGCTTTCGGTCTAAGCCATCATCAGTGTTACCTGAAAAGTAAGTAAGAACCACCCATTAGTGGAAAGTCAGAGACTACTGCAGAATTTTTAGGTAAAGAAAATGATAAAATTGACATTGTTATGTTTAGATACAAAATTTGTAAGAAATTGAAAGGGGTTAATTAAAAGTGTAAATTAAGAATGGTGATTTTTTTGTTATTTTTTAATAAGTAGAATAAAAGGAAAATGGTAGAAGTTCTTTCACTTACTTGTCAATGGAAAAAAGCACATATCGATGAAGATAAACAAACAACACAGATCGATAATGGTCACATCAAAATTTTACATTTTACATTTTAAGAAAAGGGGTCACATAACTTAATTTAAAAAACAAAAACGAAGTAAGAACCACGTTTTTGGGTTGAAACGGCAAATGTGTCGCTGTTGACAGTCTTGACAAGTAGACTGATTGAATTTAAAATTTAACCAATTTTGACTTTGGTAACTAATGATTTTGTTTCTGTTGCAAATCTGTGATTAACTTTGATTGCTAAAAATCAGAGCAAGTCATATTAATACATATATCTTAAACGCTATATATATATAGTATTTTTGGAAAGCTTATGACAAAACGGATTCGATTTTAGAAAAATACTATGGTCAACTACTCAAAAACAGTTGTGTTCAGAAAACAATACATGTATGCCACTAGAATCTACGGTAAAAATCGTTTTTGCATTTGCAATAACTTTTTAAATAACCGAGATACAGGGGGGCGTTAAATTTTCAAATCACCCAGTAACTCAGAAACTAAGAGGGTCATAAATATAATTATGGCACCTTTCATTTTATCAAAAAGTAGTGAAGTACTGCGCAAACTTCTATCGCCACTCATAAGCGAGAGACCCCATAAAACACCTCAAATTGGGACACCCTGTACAGTTTTAATTAAACAGCTGCGTAGTGATGCCTACGAGACAAGACGAGACGAGACTTTGAAAAATCTCGTCTTGTATCGCAAGAAAAATGGAAAGTCTTGTCTCGTACCTCGTCTCCTCGCGCGAGTCTCGCAAAATGTTCATGTTTCCTGTGTAAATGAAATACACAAATAAAATCAGTTAAAATTTTTATTTTAATGCGAACAAAAACATAATAATCTAACAAGGCAACAAAAATAGGAGAAAAAACGAAAATCGATCATAGATACATGAAATACAAATAATAAATACTAAAATCAGTTCTAATTTTCATTTCGTCGAACAAAAACAAAATAGAGAGAAAAAAAACGAAAATAAGTATATAGTAGTAATGTGTGTCATTTTTCATGTATCCTCCCTAATATCTCAGATATTAAAAATGCGATTTTTTTACTCAAAATTCGTTGGTAATAAATAATATTGTAGGTTGGAAAATGGGAAAATGAATAAATTGTCATCATATATAATTTTATATAGATATCATTGGCGTATGGTAAGTAAGTGTAAAAATGAGTTAGATTTTTCCCCAACTTACAGAACTGAGGTGTTTGGGTGGATTCATGAAAAGTATATAATCATGTAACTTGGTCAACTTATTGAACAATATTTTTATTTTTAACCCAGTCATTTAAACATAAAAGGCATCTAGCTGATGTATTATTAAGCCGGTTCCGATGTTTTCTTATGGTGAAAGAAGCCCGGGAAAACAGCCTTCTGCCGGTACAGATGTGACTCGGATGCTGAGAAAATCCCTCGCACTCAAGACAGGAAAATGAGAATCATGATCCTTCCACCATTGTAGTATATTTGTTCTTGTCACATCGTGGCAAGGAAATATAGTGTTGAAACTCCCCCATCACTCCTTCGCTAGGCGATGATGATGACGCCACCTGATACAGAGCATCAAAATCAATTTCAAAATCTGAGTTTAAAATGTTTTTGTCATGATCAGGTTCTGACCTTTTCAGTGTCTAGTGTTTTTTTTTATTTTTCACCTTAAAATTTTGAGGATTTTTGTAAATATTTTTACATTTCTCGAGGCTGGTTTTCTTCAATTCTGATAGATGATAGTCGTAACATATCTTATTGCGATAACCAAAATTATTATGCCGACTTGCAATTTAAAAAAATAAATATTAATTAGAGCACATAACTCGGAACGCACCAATAACCTTCGCGATAATTAGAATAATTTATTATATATTTGACATTTTTATCTGCGATACTTCGAGATTTTTGCGAGACTCTCGTGCGAGATTTGAGATGAGACTTTTTGAGAGTCTCATCTTGTCTGGCACGGAAAATTTAAAGTATCGTCTCGAGTCTCGTCTCAAAAGCGAGACGAGATTCTCGCAAACGAGAATGTCGTGGGCATCACTACAGCTGCGTCTATTCTGGAAATACAAAGAAATTAGATCAAAACGTTTTACAGCAAAGTTGTAGAATTTTGTCTGAATCATCAGAATCTTTCGTTTTTATCAGATGTAAAAACTGAGAATAGGAAAAATGCAAAAGTTTGTCTTTTGTCGGTTTAGAAGCAGTATTTATTTGTCTAAATTCAATTATTTTCGAGATGTTGTGTAGATGACACACCCTGCGAATAATTGGGCTTAGTTTTATATAGGTACCGGGTGACCAAAACATAGGTGTACCCTATTCGTGATCACCCGGTATATAAAACTATGTTCAATTGTTTTCAGGTTGTTAGTTTGACTTGGCACCACCAGAAGTGGGTTCCACTATGTTCTTTTAAATGCGGCGACAATTTAAATAAAATAAAACCATCAGCGCAAATAATCTTGACTGAATCTAAATGATAAAGCCCCAATTTTAACCAAATCAATTTTAAACTAAATATTTATATATTACTAATTAAGACAAGACAATTCGTGTAGTAGTTAACGTCCTACATTTCACCTATATAAATTATATGACATTGATGTGAGATCTTATAGATGCCATTTTCTGCATTTTCATTATTATGTGGTTGGTTTTTGCTAATTCAGGGCGCTTTGTGATTTAAAAATATTACAGATGTTTAATATGTACGTTTTTTTAAATCAGAAAACACCCATTTATAAAAACAAAACCACATAATGAAAATGGCATTACAAAAAATGTCATCTAAAGAGTCTACATAAATGTACATAAACTGCTCGAAAAAATGCAATTTCAGCATCATTTTGAAATTGCTATTGTTTGAAAACTAATTTGACCGATTTTGATCAACTTTTCAGATCCTAAAAGATCATTTCGTTTACATTCCGTTTTGCGCCAGTAAGGATATTTGGCATCATTCAAAGTGGAGACTTTAAATTGTTGTATTTGTCTATTTGTTTATTGTACTGCATATTAGGCAGGAATTGAAATCTATGTTATTACCTCGGGAAGCTCTTGTCAGTTTTTTAATTAGGACCTTCCACCGATCTCCATATATGGATAAGCACAAACCGTCTGCATGCGTCGAAAAATCGTACCAATCATGGGGAATTAACCGGGTTCTGCGTCGGACAGAACTGAAAATAGGATAATTTTACTCATGCGCACAAACACCGAGAAGCGACAGAACGAAATAAGCTCATAAAGCTTTTACAGTTCGGTAATCAAAAATATTATCAAATTTCTCTGACCTTGCTTGTTGCTTGCGCTTGAAATAATTATTTTTTCTGTGTTTGCCGTAATGGGTTTCGGCGTTTCGTTTCGTTCACTTATTGAAGTACGTACGTGCGTCTGAGTGGTTTATATTATCGTTTTCGTTGAAAATAACTAATTTACTCCTGGACATCTAGTTTAGTTTATTATTATATTTCGTTATTAGTGTATTTTGTTAGTGTATAAGTTGGTGTAGACGTTAGGAATAGGGTTTAAAGACAAAAGACCTTAAAAGGCAATGGCGTCAACTGCCAAGGTAAAAGAAAATACTAAACGGTGTTTGATTTGGTGTTGCCAAAATAAGGGGAGAATACCAGGGATTTCTTATTTTAAGTAAGTATCATTTTCTTTTAAGGATAACTGCAGCATTACATACAAAATATGGGAATAATATCTTAAAAAGGGTTTATTTACTGTCACGAGGCATAAATAGCAGTGAGTTTATTCAGTTTTATCATTTTGCATTAAAAGAGTCTTCTTATAGGTAGGATGGATTTTAATTTACTTTGTTGAGGACCTTTGATGCTCTGAACAGTTTTTTTTAGATCCTTAAATGGGTAAGTGTTCCCCATACTTGTTTCTGCTATTTTAAAAGGTTTTTAAAAATTGTTTTACATACTACATATATGGGTTCAATAATATAGAAATGATCCGTGGGGGGAGCTTTATTTTTTTTTCCAATATTTGCCCCCTTCTTTTAAAAATTTAGGACAGAAAAGTGTAGTGAGTGACGTAAAGTACAATTTGTATGTCTTTTCTATCTGTAAAGGTAAAGAAAAAATAAAAGAAAGGAGTAAAAATTGGAAAAAAATGTTAAAGCTTCCCCACGGATTATTTCTATATTGAACCTATAGAACAGTCTGTAAAATATTTAAAAAAAAATCTATTAAAATAGCAGAAACAGGTATACGGAACAATGAGGAAGTTTCATCAATTTTTCGATAGCCCATGAAAACTAAGTGGCCACGTGTTTTTTCTTTTTTTCATAAGGCAAAAAATGAGGCAGATACGCCTTGAAATGTGCTTATGACATCACAATACACATGAATTATTACGTCACACCATGCATAGTATATCTATATATACAAAACTAAAAACTGGCATAGCTCTCGTAATATTCATATTTAGTGGAAATAAAAAATTACTTATCTCGATTTTTTTTCACTGTTGTAATAAAAAATAATCAGTTTAACTTCTCAGGAAACTTCCTAATTACCCTTAAATGTTTTAAGGTCTTCATGAGCATTTAGACATGTGTATAGTCTTAAGAATTTTGTATCTTGGTACATACTACCTACATATTTTGTATTATTGGCTTTTTCCAAATAGACTACTACTACTACCTAATGTAAGTTAATGTAAATAAAACGTTTATATCATGATGTTTTGTTTTAATAAACCTTTCTTTGCCCCAAAGTTATTTTAGTTATTCAATGCAACAAAAATTCATATTTTAAAAAACTAAAAACAGGTGTATTTCTTGCCTACAGATTGTGATATGTAATGTGTGAATGCAAAATACTTTAACATTACAAATCTCTTTTAAAAGTAGTACCTATTCAAGACTAACTTAAAGAGAAAGTAAGATTTAAGGCAAACGCATATAAAAATTGTTTTATTAGGAGGTGCTTCCATTTTTTAATATTTTTGAATCAATCAAATGATTTAAAAAAATATATATATTTGAAAATTTACAAGTTTCAGTGCTGCGCCTGTGTTACACCAGATTTTACAGTATAAATCTTGGTCATAAAATCATTTTGGGGAAACTAGTTAATATTTTTAACAAAAAAATGCATGCCACACATAAAGAATGTAAAAATTAAGTAGGTACCAAAATATTTGGTAGTATTTTTTTGCAATTCCTATCAATGGTTTATTCGTTAAACATAATTATATACTTACTGCCATATTTTCAAATTTTTTAATTGGTTTTTGTGTCGCCCAGGGACGAGGAAAGAAATAGTTTTTATTTTTTTTTTTTCTCCAAAACAAAGCAAGATTCAGAAAAAATAGCAAAAGTTGTATATTTTATCGGTTGGTCTATTCTATTTCTTTTAAAGATCAATGGCTTGCAATTTTTGTGGTAAATATATCATCTATCAACTTGCTTTTAAATTTTTGGTAATATATACAATGGCAAAAATATTTTTCCAAATTCTTAAAATACAGTGATGAAGCACATGGAATCGATCGATAACCTGCTAATTGAAACTGCGGAGTCTCAGAACTACCTTATTTTGTTTACATCTGAAGGCGCATGAATCAGTATGATTTGGATCGCTTTGTGCTTATCCATATATGGAGATCGGTGGGACCTTCTCACAAAAAAAAAATCAAATCTAAAATTCTGCTGGTTTCATTAATAACAATATTTCTATGTAAAATCAAATAATCTTTTATTCAATTATACGCATTACCAATTATACAAGAACAACCAAATCAGTGTTACCATTCACCATAACACCACCTCATACAGTTACTCTAACACCCCAAATGCTAATCTGATGTCCATATTACCTTTTCGATACCGTGTTTTCTTTCTCTCCAAACTATCAGACTCTCATGCCAATTAAACGGACATCTGATGACAGAAATATGTAGAGATCTATTATATCCTAATTATAATCAATTCACTTAGTCAAGAACCATATATAGTTGTCAATTAATAAAACATTTTGGTCAATATAAATAATACAAGTAATCTTAAGATAATCACCTAATATCATAGATAATCGGATACTGGAACCATGGAACACGAAAATGCAAGCCTTCAGTATAGATTTCTTTCTGAACTCCTCCTACCCTATTGAACATAATTGCCCTGTGACCACCATCAACTGGAAATGAACAAAATATATTTTGAGCGACGTTCATAGAGTATCTGTGGCAAGTTTTAATAATAATAATAAAACTGTTATTTGTCCTACAATAATATGAATTAAGTTAATAGATAATATTCACATCTACAAAGAACTATCCAAAACATGTCCTAATAGCACGTCTTTCAGTTTACTTTTCAATTTATATAGGTAGATTTGATGAATCTATAATATGACTACTTAATGTTTCTTTAATAAAATATTATTTGGCAACTCTAATTCCTTCATAAGCATATTAAAATTTTGAGCATGCTAATTCGCCATGCTCGCTACTCATGCCCCCACCTCAAAATCTCGCAACAAATATGCCGAGTAGGACTTACAGTCTATCAATATTCATCATAATTCATCAATATATGCCAAATAAGTGTGCCATCAAACATTAAACCCAGCATTTTGTTTGGTCTGCACCCATAAATTAAAGAAATTAAATCTTATTAATTGATAGTGCTGTCGAAATCTAAATCTGTAACGTATAATGGAGTGTGATGGTAATTGTTCCTTTGTGTAAACTATAAGTATTGTTTTTTTTCCGAATTTGTTGTATTGAAAGTTATAATGTTGTTAATATTGTATTTTATATGTAGGTATATTTTATGCTTGATTATATTATGTAGGTTAGGTTAGTTTCATATTATCCAATTATTATTACTACTTTTTTGTAATATTGAGCCAAGCCCGTTGATATATAAAATAAATAAATAAATAAATATTTCTGTTGAAACATGGTAAGGCATCATATTGTTACGTTTTTCCCATGGGTTCTAAACGAAATTACAGCTTTTACTATTTTAAACTAATAGTCTCTTTATTCTTTATCACTGTATACAATTAAACACACTAAACTACTCTTATAACTTCACAGCTAATAGCTCTTTACAATTCAACACTCAATGATTAACTAACTCAACACGCTTTCTGCCTGCTATTTACATACAATATAAAATCTATCACGAATACTCTATATTATTCTCGACCAGAGCATCGAGAGAATTCAACTGATTCTTCACGGCCGGCGATGGCACATACGTAGACGCGACAAGGCTAGTTCTATAGGGAATATGTTATTTAGGGTGTTGGTAAATTGGTTCCCAGTAGGTAGGAAAAAAAAGGGTAGTTTCAAACATCTTAATATGTAAACAAATGTGAGGCAGGTATTTAATAAATTAGAAATATATTGGGGATATGAAGGTATTAAAATTTCAGTTTGCATTTTTGCTAGCACTTACTTGTGTATACTTTGGGTTAGTTTCTTTTCAGTGTGCTGGCACCTATTAAAGATTGAATTTATAAATGTTATTATTTTGTATTATATTACTTGGTATTTTTAATGTAAAACACTGCGTTGTACTTTGTAAAATAAATATATTTATAAAAACGAGGGAACCAATTTACAGCTAAAGATCAGTAAAACTAAAAATGTTGGGAACCAATTTATATATTTCTTTTAACACTTCTTAATTTGGGAACCAATTTACGTATACCCATTATTTAGTTTCCGACGCCGCGTGAGTCATATATGAATCACAGGCGTAACTGAAACCCTTTATGTAAAAAGCAACTTTTTCCTCAGATATTATGTCTTAATTGTTTTTAAAGTTCGAAATATTAATAACACCCTTGTGGCCCCTGAAACCCCATATTTTTTTCTTGTGCAGCAACCTACGTGTTAAAAAAAAACAAAAAAAAACCTCATCACTCCACACTTTTTCCATTATTAAATGATCATAGAATACCTAATCTCTTGTTTACCTTAAGCTGGATTTATAGATTAACATAACATAAGCAGAGCATAGACATAGCATTGCATAAGCACATTACAAGAAATGGTCGGTTTATAAAAATAAGCTTATGTTATGTTGCGCCTGAGCCGTACATCGCAAATTCTAACCTTACTAATTTCATAATTTTGTTTTAAATTTTTCAAAGAAGTATATTATACAGTCTTATGTATATTAATTTATAAATCGTTACCTTTCTCAAAAAGAACAAGCATTCAAAAAGCAAAAACACCAAACTTTATTGAACATCGCATATCATTATTTCAAAAGATAAATACAATTAAAATTCTATGTTTTCATTGGTCGAACATAAGCACATAGCATAAGAAGTTAGAAGTTGAACATTGGTCAACTTCTTATGTCAAGCTTATGTTGTGTCTTATGTTATGTTGATCTATAAATTGCCTAACTTAAATATGAATGTTTAACTTCTTTTGCTTATGCTATGCTTATGTTATGTCAATCTATAAATCCAGCTTTATTGTTATTTTTGATTGCGCTTTGTTCAACGGACCCATTTTTTGGACTTAGTTAACGGCCCACGGAATTTCGCAATTTTATTATTTTTTTTTTAGTAGAAAGCTCTTGTTATAGAACATAGAGAGAAAAAATCTGCGGATCCACCACATTTGAGCGAAGGAAAGCCTCCAAAGTTCGAGTTTTGAGGTTAACGTAGAACGACGAACTTTCGGTACTACTTTTCCGGGTGTGACGTGAAAATAAAGAAATTTTAGCAACTAGTTGCTATTTGCTATAAGCGGGTCTTACCAGACCTCATAAAAACGTTAAAAAAATCGCAAATTTCTATGATGGGGCTATATCCAACAACTTTCATATCGCGTAACAATCCTTGAAAAAATATAATTTTACCTGTATACATAGACTGCGAAATTCCATAAACTGCAACACCCCCAGCAGCTAATAATTTCATGCCCAAACCCAGACCAGGTGGCCCGCCCTTGCCAAATTTTCCAGCAAGATCATTTAATTTGCTTTGAGCCATTTTGAAAAGGAAAATGGAATAATATAATCCTAAACCAAAATCGACAAAAAGGCAGGAAACAGGACCACGCGGTGTTGTGGTGGTGATGGAATGTCACTTGTCAGCACTGGCAGGAGTGACAAGCGTCTAGCACTCAAACTAACTGTTCGATGCGAAAGCCGTGGACATACGTAATGGCCGAATGAATCGGAATTATCCAAGAATGAATCGGAATTATCCAAGAATGATTCTCGGGAATGATCCATCCATGTCTTTACGACCTAGCGAAATTCCTTCAACGCCGTATCACAATCACAAGCATAGTAGACTGAACCGTAAAGACAATGCAAGAGTCTAGGAAGCAAACAGACGGAGCTACGTATTGCGTTAGTTTTAGCAATATTTCACTTTTCGCATGGACCTCCGCTCGCTACCGCTCGCTACGGGGGGTCAAGAAAAGTAAACTGACCAAGTGCGAACCAAACCTAACCCAAGACATACCCAAAATCAAGAAAAAACGGTTTGCTATCCAAAACTCACCCAAGACATAGTGGTCTCTCTGGTCCCTAGACTCTTTTAAAGACAATTCGCGTCTACCTACCGCGATTTTGAGCGATTTTTCAGTTCTTTTTTCTTGATTTTGGGCATTGGCTTGGGTCTTGAGTTAAATTTGTTTGTTTCGCCCCCGGAGCGAGCAGAGGGTCATACGTGAAGTGAAATATTTGACAATTTAAAATAATAAACAAACGCTCAATGCCGGTATACTACAAACTACACGTGAAGCAGTGCGAGGGTACATCCACCCAAGAGTTAAGTTAAAGGTCTTAATTAAACCGATAGGAATGCACAAAAGTAACAGTTAATGGGCGGAGCTAGATAAGCGAGGGAAAACTTATGACCCTCCGCTCGCTTCGTAGGCTCTATCTCGGAGGGTTAGTTTGTGTTAGATAGAGACAACATATAAACTTGGTTAATCGCTTGGCGGTAAACTTGAGCCATATGACGTCAAGGTTTTTCGGTTCGAGTGTTTCCTCGTGGTGACATGAAAGGTCGGTCCGGACAAAAAGGCATATTCCGAACTTATATCTAAATCGGGTATGTAAGTCGTAACCAGGATAGGGGAAGTGCACTGTTGTTGCAGAACATACTTGTGTTTCTGTAACGGCTAGTATGTGTGCTTGTAGATGTTGGTGTACCGAATTTATGTTGGTATTTAGGCCTCTTATGTTGCAGAAATCTATTCTAAATTGGTTCGGTATCTTTGCTGTCTGTGAAATGCGGAATAAAGGGCTCCCAGGGCCACCCAGCGCCCGGAGATCCGAATGGCCGAGGAGCTTACCTCCGGAATATTTTGATCCTGGAAGCACCATCATGTCCATATATTCCTACTGTGGAACCCGGGACCACCAGCGCGGAAGCGGAACGTGATCTGGGAAAACCACTTTGCGCTTCCAAGTTCTGGTGGGGTGGTCTTTCACCGGACGATGCGAGTAGGCGTATGCATCTACCACCTAGGGCCGCTTCCACTAGAAGCATCGGCCTCAGACTCATTCCTTTGGTGGTCCCTAGTCTGACAGGGGTAAAAATGGGGATTGTTGGATCACTCCCGAGTGATCAACTCCAGACTTTGTATTTTAGTGTTCTCCAGCCTGGAGGAGGACGACGGGATTTGATGGGCCTCATCCCGTGGCAACTCGCAATGGCGGGGGCGTCACTCCCCGTAATCAAACTTGATACCATGCGACTAATTTCCTATTTCGGCGTAAATATACCTTAAAAGAAGTGTTGGTTTCCTACGGACGCGTTAAATATAATGCACTTTGGAACGTTTAATGAAAAGGGTTATTCTTGGAACGTTGCCAGATGTTTGATTGGATGATTGGCAAAGCGGTTGCCCTTTCATTTTTACGTGATTACGATTCAAGCCAACAGGAAAATACATAATTAATTGATGTGCTGCCCTTGTCTTCATATTAAACGACTGTTTTTCGCTTTCGCGTTAAAAAATACGCAGTCAAGATATGTTATTAAATGCGTATATTCCCTAACTTGGCAACGTCGCTCGAACTGCTCCGCAGTATTTAATATATGGTTTTAGCAAGGAAAAAAAACCGACTAGAGCTAAAGGTACGTTTATGATCGAATCGACTGAATACGTTGAACAGATTGGATGTTAGAAATTGTAA